>VZTR01028061.1:93215-125589 GCA_013400775.1 Chaetops frenatus | reverse complement strand
TAAAAAAAAAAAAAAAAAAGGAATTGTAAACTATTGTTTGCAGTCTTATAGTGTTGACAAACTTCACACACTTGGAAGGTGTCCAACAGGAAGTGCCAAGCACTAGGCACTGAGAAAGTTCTCCTAGTGCCTCTGGACCTACCCATGGTTAAAGAAAAAAAGAAGCCACCTGTTGTGTGAAAGGCTGGGAAGTTGTCACTTTGTAGATAAGGGGTTTCATCACTGTTGCACTGTCTCAAATCCCAGAAACTTGCACTATATTGAAGCTGCTTCAGGCTGAAACCCTGGTCTGCCCAAAAGAAGATGAGTGGAGGCCTTGTTCTGGGGGATTGCACAGATGGACATGGAAAATACACCATCATTTAATAATGTAATGGTGAAATGAAAATATTCTTGGATGCAGCCCTTATCACCTAGGAGCAACACTGAGGTTCAAGCATACCTGGCCAGAGAAGGCTGTACCAACACTGGGGATAGCACAGAAAGGTTCCAGCTTAGAGGTTCCCAAATTCCCTGAGGTCCTCTTAGGTGTGTTTATAAGTCACCTGAAGAATTTATCTCAGTTCTGCCTGTAGGTCTCCTCCTTGTGACACCACCCACCACGATGGAACAGTGGGAGGTGTTGAAGGACCTCCTGCCATCCCACCTCACTCCATCTCAGCTGGAGAGATATGGTCAAACAACACACCAGGGTGCACAAATAGGGGTGGTGGGCTTTGGAGAGCACAAGAGACAGGAAAAACCGGACTGGGGAACATGACAAATATAGAAGAAATGTAAATTTTAAAGAGTGAGGTCCCAGAGGGGCCTCAAATTATAAATATTCCAATGGCAACCTTCTAACACTCTTAAGGCCCAGGTAAAGCCATTTCTCTCTTACTCCCAAGCTGGGGCAAGCGAAGGAAAATATAGAAAAAGCTTTTTAGAGTAGTGCAGCCCTTTCTTAGGATGAGCTTGGGCTACCTGGACAGTCTGCAAACCAAACAGCATGTGTGGTGCCTCCTGGTCGCAAGTGATGTGGGCAGTATTTATTCCAAATATTAGCTGAAAAAGGCTCCTTTTTTCAGGGAAAAGCAAACCCAGGTCATCAATGCAATTTATTTTAGTGATTCTTTAAATAATCTACATTTAAAGACTCCAAGCAATGGTGTGGTTATATCTATACTTACTGGATAAATGTATTTATTTATGGATGCAATGCTTTACTGCTGACAGTACAGTTGTTTTTAAGCCTGACCAGGGTAGAGGAAATACATACAAATAAACAATAAACCTAAACAACACTAAAATAACATCAGTTAAAACAATTAGAGTTACTTCCACTCGCAAAGTATTGTTCCCATTTTGCTACAACATGGGAAAAAGCTCCATTTCCTAAGTCAGCTTGTAACTGATTTGGGATTTGCGGATTCTGGTAACAAAAGGGGATTTCTTTTGTCTGTTATTTATACTCTTCCTATGGCACCGTGTGTCCGTGTGGTCGTGTCTGGAGCACCCTGTCTCAGTGCAACAGTGTCTCCAGCCTGTCCCCATCTCCTGCCTTAGCTGGGCCTGGTTGGGCTTCTCCTCCTGCCTCCTGCTGGTGTGAACTTGTGTGTTTGCAGACGCAGTTCCCCCTAGGAGACTTTGTCCTGGTTTTTTAAAGTTTTATTATCTCTGAGTTATGTATAATTCAGGAGCTCAGGGGCCAAGAGTTAAAAATAGACCCCGGAAAAAGCACTGTCAGTAATCAGCAGAAGGCGTCAAGGAAGGTTCAGGCCGTGTTTTAATTGGGATGCTTTGCCTAATTATTCTGATGCTTTAATTGCATTTGCATCCTTCACCCCACACAGGGAGTTTCATGCTGGGTTGTTCTGCCGTTCTCTGTGTGTTCTGTGCCATCCCAGAGCTGGCTGCAGAGGGATGAGGTGGGACAGCTTAGCTGCCACCAAGAATCTGTGCCATTTTCAACGCTGTCTTGCCTCTAGCTGTGTGTCTGCTCTCTGCCAGGAGCCAATAACAAACAGCAGGGAGAGGTGATGGGAAAATAAATGTCTGAATGATACTTCTTTGGGTCTAGGACTGCATGTGTAGAGTCTGTGGTTCCTGAAAACACCCATCCTTCTGTGGGAAGTGTACACCAGAGGATTCACACTCAGCAAGTGGGAATCCAGGCGTTTGTGTCTTTCTGAATGATACTTCTTTGGGTCTGAATGATACTTCTTTGGGTCTAGGACTGCATGTGTAGAGTCTGTGGTTCCTGAAAACACCCATCCTTCTGTGGGAAGTGTACACCAGAGGATTCACACTTAGCAAGTGGGAATCCAGGTGTTTGTGTCCTTGGGGCCAGCAGGGGAGGGCAGAGGCCTACAGGGAATACTGCAGGTGTTTTTAGTGATAACTAAGGAGTGATGTTTAGCTGTGACAGTCCTGATCACAGTCACAGCCATCCGACCCTTTTTTTTTTGAAAAAAATCTCCTCCAAGGTGCTCATCACTGAAGCATGTGTGCTGCAGCTACATGTCCAGCCTTTGCTGGCAGTTGCACCCCAAAGATGCAGTTAACCAAGAAATCCTCCAAACAGGAACATCTCCCAGGCAATTACTTAGAAGCACAGAACCATAGAGTGACCTGAGCTGCTGGGACCCAGAAGGTTCATTGAAGTCCAACTCCTGGCCCTGCACAAGTCAGGTCTAAGAATCCCACCCTGCACCGGAGAATGTTGTGCAAATGCTCCTGGAGCTCCTCTCTGGGGCATGTTGCACTATGCCATGATTCATCAGGCCAGCACATCCTACTGTCAAGGTCCATCTTGTTGTGGAGAAGAGCATCTCTTCTCCACAACAGAACTTCTTAGATAGTGGTGGCAAAACCCAGAGAGTTTTGCTCCTTTTCTATCTCCTGGATGGTTGGAAATTAATTTCTTTGTCAGTCCTATAGTTTAATTTAGCCCTGGCTCCAACAACTGAGGTTAAAGGAGGTGTCCTTGGAGGTTGCCAGGACCCACCTGAGCTGTGTTGTGGGAGAGGAAGGATGGTAGAGCCACAGTCAGCAAGTAAGGGTTTACCTGCTTTTTATCCTGTGTGGGGCGTATTTTGCAAAATTGTTGCACTTTCAATTCCTTAGGTGTTGAGCACCAACTGGTTGCTTATTCAGAAGCAGCTCTTATTGTAAGCACCTTGCAGGAAAATATTAATAGCTTGCAACTTAAAGGAACGGATTTATCACTTACATTTTAACGGAGAGGAAATAATTTCTGTGTGGCTTCCTGGCAGTGTTTGGTGTCCTTCCATGGCCTCCAGAGCAGGTCAAGGCTTTGGTTTGTGCCTCAGCTCTCTCCTTCCAAGATGTAAAAAATTCCCCTTGCGGGTGACAGACCAGAGCCGTGGGAATTCCTGGAAGAGGAAGAGGCAAGTGGCCTCTGAGGAGAGAGCTCTGCTGGAAATTGCTCACAGGATTTACAGGGATTCATGTATCACTGAATCATGGAATCACAGAATGGTTTGAGTTGGAAGAGACCATAAAGCTCATCTCTTTCCAACCCCTCCATGGGGTGGGACACCTTCAACTAGAATCACCTCCAGCAGAAATGCCAGCCTTGAATGGAGGGAGGTGATGGGGATGCTGCCCGTGACACTTTTGCCATGTTTTTCATGTGCAAGGGGCTAGCTGGGATGGTTGTACTGAATATGTATTGGCACACATTCAACCCCATAGGCAGCATGACTATGGGAATGGCACCATAAAAGTTAAATGTATCTGCAGCTCTGTGCTGCCCTGGACTTCCCTGCCTTGGACAATCTTATGGGAATAGGCAGATGAAAGCTTTGTTATGGGGTGTTGCAATTCACCGGGTGGGATTCTGCTAATTATTTCTGGAACCACAATCTATTTATCTTTTTACACTCCCTCCAGCCTCGATATTTCTGTTGTTCCCTTTGCAGGGGCAGATGGGGCATTCTGGGTGATTCCAGCCCCACCTCACCCTTCCCACTCCCCCAGAAAACAAATCCCACCCTGAACTTTGTATGCAGTAAAACCAAGTGAAACTCCCAGCTCCTACCTCAGGCCTAATAACCTGTTTGTTCAGTTCAGGCCTTCTGCAACCATTTGTTTAAGATAAGCAAGGGCGGACGTTTCTGGAGTGCACAAAAGGCTCTTGAGATAAAGCTCCAGCGGGACTGATCCCGTGCTGTGGCTGGATCATTTCCTTCTCTCATCACCTGGGCGTTGTTTTTTTCCATCAGTCCAGTGCTTTTCTCAGCCTTCTGTTCACACTCAGGGTTTCGGTGTTGCTGTTTTCCTATTCAGGTGTCCTCATCTGCTTGATGATCACAGGCTGGGGGTTGTCTCTGCTGCATGGAACATCTGTGAAAGAGGCTGCATAGGTTGTTAGGAGTGAAGGCAGTTGCTTTGTGGGCTGAGGTTTGACATCTGAAAGTCAGGCTGTAAAACCACACGGATGAAGCAATGAGCCCAAACCCCTAGAAGCCCCTCGAATCTTTGTGAAACACCCACGAGCTCAGCCACCTCAGGCAACAGCTGCACTTGGGAATGCAGCAGTGGAGGACGAGCAGGTGGAGGAGGAGGGAGGGTGCAGGTTGGTCCGAGATAGGACTATCTCTTTTGCAAGGCTGTTGTTTTCAGATGCCAAAGGAGTTTCTGTGATTTGCTGCCTCAGGGTGGTCAGAGAAAAACCAGTGGCAGCAAGAAGCTCTGCCCCATTCCTGCTTATCAAATTGTGACTTGGCAATGTTCATGGAAGAGAGGCTGGAGCTGCCCCAGCCCTGAACCCCCCGTGCCCTGGGCTGATCCCCCAGTGTGGGCAGCAGGGCAGGGGGGATTCTGCCCCTCTGCCCCGCTCAGGTGAGACCCCACCTGCAGAGCTGCCTCCAGCCCTGGGCTCCAACAGCACAAGGACCTGGAGCTGCTGCAGCCAGGCCAGAGGAGGCCCCGGAGCTGCTGCCAGGGCTGGAGCCCCTCTGCTCTGGAGCCAGGCTGGGAGAGCTGGGGCTCTTCAGCTGCACAAGAGAAGGCTCCAGGGAGAGCTCAGAGGCCCTGCCAGGGCCTCAAGGGGCTCCAGCAGAGCTGCAGAGGGACTGGGGCCAAGGCATGGAGGGACAGGACACAGGCAATGGCTTCCCAGTGCCAGAGGGCAGGGCTGGATGGGATCTTGGCAAGGAATTGCTGTGTGTGAGGGTGGGGAAGCCCTGGCCCAGGGTGCCCATAGAGGCTGTGGCTGCCCCATCCCTGGCAGAGTGTTGAAACTAGATGGTCCTTAAGATCCCTTCCAACCCAAATGATTCTCAGATTCTACCAATTTACCATCCCCAATAAAACAGGCAAAGCTGGTGCCTTCCTCCAACTTCTTCAGATAATCCTGCTGCAAAGGAGGCATGAGAAAAATCATAGCAAAGTCTTTTTTGTAGCAGGGTAGCACTAAACCAAACCATTTCCCTCCTCTGTTCCTGCCCCTCTTCCTCGTGTACCTCCCAAGCCAGTATCTCCCAGGTTACTGGGTTGGGACCAGCAGAGGGATGTTACTGGAGAGGGGTAGGTACCAGTGGGGAAAGGGATGGAGGATTTTAAGTTGCCGCAGAATGCCAGTGAAATCTTGAAAGTTTTTTACTTGTACTTCCATTAAGCTTTGATGTAAATGTGTCTGGAGAGCAGCTTTTTGGATTCCCACAGGCAGGAGGAGGGGGCTGAAGCTTGGACAGACACCTTCATTAGGAAGGCAGAGCACAAAAAGAGAGCACATGGCCCTCAAACATGCTGCCTGTGACCTCTGTTTTGCAGCAGTTCCAGAAGATGACAATTTCTGTAGCTGGCCATATGACAGTCACTTGAGCTTGCCAGGCATCACCTTCTCCAAGAGTTTTTTTCCCCAAAAAATCTAAAAATGTATATGCACATCACAACACAGCTGATCTCTTGGGGACTGGCCCAGAGGGCAGATCATTCCTGAACAACCCTTCTTTTCCAGAGCTTTTGGTCCTTCTTGTTAGAGCATGTATGTTTATGATTTAAATTGGAACGTATGTGTTTTAGAAATCCCATGGGCATCTCAGGTTCTGCTCCAAGCTTCCCACTATGCAAACCACAGAGTGTTTAGCTCCAAAACTCAAAATTAGCCCTATTAGCAGTCAGTCCTGTGACCATGGGTGCCTTGTGCTTTGCTTTTCCCACACCCCTTGCTTTCAGAACCAGCAGCACTGAAATACTGGTTTGTTACCTTCTCCAGCCACCTGTGGATAAATATCAAAATAAAACCCATGTGGGAAAGAGACTAAACGTGATTTTGCTGCCCACTGAGGAGTTGCAAACCTGCCTATGAAAACCATGAGCACCTGAGTTTGATGGTGTTTCTGGATAAAGCAGGAGAAAAAATCATCCGTCTTGTAGACCCACTGCAGAGCAGAGAGTGGTCTTCTGTCTTGAGAGACATTTCCCTTTGGCTCTGTTCAGGGATTTTATCTTAAGAAGGAGTGTGTCTTCTGAAAGATGAAAGAGCTGCATTCGCATCCCTGTTGCTCTCAGTGAGCTGGCTCTGCTGAAGGCACTTCCAGAGTTGTCCTGCATGACCCATGGTGGGCAGCAGCCTTGGGACAAGAGTTGTGTTACCAAAGCTCTCACCATGCCCTTGGGATTCTGTCCCCACCCACCCGTCACCTTTGGTCTTCTCCAGTTGCTCCGCCCAACTTGCAAGTTGCTGATATTTCCTTTTCCATCAGCCCGCTGCACACACACACCAAAAAAAAAAAAAAAAAAAAAAAAAAAAAAAAAGAAATCAACTTTTCTCCCTTCCAAATTTAGCTTTGTTTAGGCACTAAAATAGACAAGAGTAGGGATCAGTGACTGTTTTTTTCCAAAACACTGTCTCATGATGAGGACTGAGGAAGGGAACTGCTCGGCTGGAGAAAGGAGATGTTTGATTTTCGTAAATGGGGACACAAAGTTCTTCTCTCTTCAAGCACAGGCAGTGTCCAGGAGTGCTCCTTGGATTAGGAACTTATTCCCATGTAATTAATTCATCTCTCATTCCACTGATGTCAGCTGCGGGTAGGTAGAGGTCTAAGGAAGCACAGGGTTTCTCTGCAAGGAGCACATGCACGAATGCACCACTGTAGGTATGGATTTGAGTTGGAAAGAGCAGAAAGGCAGCTCCTGAGGCTTTAATGAGGGCTTCACTAGAGGAAATCGGTCCTTGTGTGGAGCGGAGATAGTTTCATTCTTCCAAGGTAATTGTATTTGCACATGTGTCTGCAATGCAGCTTAAATTCTTAAAAACACCCCAAGTGTTAGCCTGCTGTGGTAGCACAATATTTAGAAGCAGCCTCACTAATTATTGTACTATTTTTAGTCTCATTTCCTGAACTAGCTCTGCTGATGGGATTGGGCTGTGTGTGTCTCCTCCGTCACCTCCTTTTCTCATTCAGTTTGGTATCTGTTGGCCAATTTCAAGTAATTTTTCAAAGGAACAGAGTTTTCAGACACATTGAGCTCTTCCTATGCATTCAGTGAAAATAAATGATTGGGAAAATAAGTGATGAGGAACACTCAAACCACAGCCCTCAGTAATGAAGAAGTTTCAGTATGAGCACCCTAGTCTGGTGGAATGTGTTCCTGCCCATGGCAGGTGGGTTGAAACTGGATGATCTTTTAGGTTACTTCCAATCTGAACCATTCTGGGATTCTGTGATTCTAAGCTATTACAGAATCATGGAATTCCAGAATATTCTGAGTTGGAAGCCACCCACAAGGATCATTCCATTCCAGCCCCTGGCCCTGCACAGACCCCACAACAATCCCACCCTGTGCATCCCTGGGCAGCCTGGGCAGTGCCCAGCACCCTCTGGGGAAAGAACCTTTCCTTGATATCCAACCTAAACCTCCCCTGACACAGCTCCAGCCGTTCCCTGGGTCCTGCCCCTGTCACAGAGATCAGAAATCAGAGCTGTCCCTTGGCAGGAGTTGCAGACCCCAGTGAGGTCTGACCTCAAGTCTCCTCTTCTCCAGGATCAACAACAAGCCCAGTGACCTCAGACACTTTCTCATGTTGTCCCTCCAGACCCTTCACCATCATTTTAGCTCTCTTTTGGACCTTTTCCAATAGGTTTATATTTTGGCTCGGTGAGTNCCTAAACCTCCCCTGACACAGCTCCAGCCGTTCCCTGGGTCCTGCCCCTGTCACAGAGATCAGAAATCAGAGCTGTCCCTTGGCAGGAGTTGCAGACCCCAGTGAGGTCTGACCTCAAGTCTCCTCTTCTCCAGGATCAACAACAAGCCCAGTGACCTCAGACACTTTCTCATGTTGTCCCTCCAGACCCTTCACCATCATTTTAGCTCTCTTTTGGACCTTTTCCAATAGGTTTATATTTTGGCTCGGTGAGTTCCTGGTGGCTTGAAGTCTGGAGGAGCAAAGCTCTCCAGATGGGAAGGCTCCAGCTGCCATGAGAGCTGTAGGTTTGCTGCTGCAGCAGTTTCTCCAGGCTTTTTGCAAGGATCAGGAGGGATGGTCACAATAAACCCTGTCTGTCCTCAACTTGGTGGTGCCTTCTCTGCCCTAAACTCATCATCATCGCCAGCAATCTTTCTCCTCCATTACATCTTCCACCTGAGAAACTCAAAATACTAATATCTCAGTAAGTGCTACTGCAATCAACTGTCATTTCCAGACGCTCTTCACACGAAGAGAGAGGGACTTTCTTCTGAAGTCAGTGTGTTAGGTTGTCATGCCAATGTCACAAAGCTGCTGCTGGATGAGGCACATCCCCACCCAGCCCTTGCCCTTGCCCA
This sequence comes from Chaetops frenatus, assembly GCA_013400775.1. NCBI lineage: Eukaryota > Metazoa > Chordata > Aves > Passeriformes > Picathartidae > Chaetops > Chaetops frenatus. Next base: position 116,811 of record VZTR01028061.1, on the reverse strand, counting down.
GGCTGCTCTCTCATGGCCCCTTGCACATAGTGATTCCCAGCAGTGGCTGGAGCTCCAGGCTGAGATAGATGGTGAAGGAAATAAAAGGAGCAACTTTTACAGGGCTTTTATTGCCAGCTGGGGAAGGACAATACTGCATAAATAAAATTCATTATGGTTATGACAGCTCTGTGGTCCCTGGAAAATAAATAATACTTTGCACTTACATAGGGCCTTTCATGCAGGAACCTCAGAGCTGTGTGTGAGCATTAGCAAAGCCTCGTCATGCTCATACTAGGATGGTAAATACAGCAGCCCCCTTATCAGATGAACAGACCACGTCAGAGTCGACACCTTCAGTGGAAAGAGGGCACTGGCAAGGCAGCAGCTGGAGTTACACACAGCTCTGCCACTGCCTTGTCTTGGAATTGTGGAATCCTAGATTGGTTTGGGTGGGAAGGGACTTTAAGGTCATCCCATTCCATCCCCTGCCATGGGCAGGGACACCTTCCATTATCCCAGGTTGCTCCAAGCCCTGTCCAACCTGGTCTTGGACGCTGCCAGGGATCCAGGGGCAGCCACAGCTGCCAAGGCCTCCCCCCCTTCACAGTACAGATTTTCTTCCTAATTACTGGTAAAAAATTTCTTCTAGTATCTCATCTAAATCTGCCCTCCTTCATCTTGGGCTTGGACACATGATTTACCATCCTTGTCACCTCCATTGTTTCCTGTAAGGTGGATCCCACCTGTTCTTGCTGCAGAGGTGGCATGGGACAATTTCTTCATGGTGGGCAGGCTTAGTGAGGTACTCCTGATGTGGTTGTTCCCTCCCTACTGGGGTGAGGGCACAGCCCCAACAGACCTGCCAGCTGTGGCTCCTGTTAGCTTCCCCCAGTATCCTGAGATGATGCCGAGCATCTTCCTTTACAGACATTTTTTCATCTGGGTTTCGGATAAATATACAAAGGAAGCAGCCCAGGAAAAGTGAATCGCTTAGGTGCACCAGTGTCGTGTGTGGAGTGGGTGAATTCCCTGTCTGTCCTTTGTATGGGATTCCTACATTCGTGATCCAATTATTTGCCCTGTGTGGTTCCATCCATGCAGAAATTGCAGATAAGTTAATTCCCTGCTCCTTGCAGTGCCCCTGAGTGGGTACAACACATCTCTGGATTTTCAGACCTGCTTCTGTATGGTCTGGGATGTTGTAAGGATGTTTGGGGGGGAGCTGCTTCTCTTACCACGCTCACATGCTGGATGTACAGCTCTGTCCCACTCTGACCCCTTCCATGTTGATGCCTCCTGCAGCTGATGGCTGTTTTCCCTCTGTTTCACAGGGTTACCATCCGTTGCCTCATGAAGCTGAAATCGCACACACCAAAAAACTGTTCAGGAGGAGGAGAAACGACCGGAGGTAGGTGAAACCTCTTTAGTGTCTGTTTGTTTTTCTAATCTTCTCTTCTTCATTGCTCACCTTCCTCCACTGCCTCGTGGTGAGTCTTTGGACAGTGCTGCTGTTCAGCAGTCTTAATGCATAAACTGTTACTTCAGCACTAACATCCTGAAAATATTTTGGAATGTGTCCTGCATTGAGGAGCACCTTAAGGATCTTCTCTTCCCGTTGTACTCATGTCTGCATAGCCAGATCCTCCCACTTGTACTTGAAGAGACAGCTGGCAAGCTATTGTCTGTAAAAGCTCGAGTCCTTGGGATTTGCTTCCTCTTTTTCTATTGAAAATCAAAAATTGCTGAGTTTCAGGGTTGCCTGGAAAGTGGATATGGTTTGTTTAAGAGGGGGTCACAGCCAGCCTCAGGTGTCTGTGGAAAGGAGGGGATGTGCTGTACAGGCAGCTGAATTCCTGTGGCATTGGTGATTTCAATCCATTGAGTTAATTTAATCGGGTAGATTGGATATTTAATAGTGTAAAATGCATATTCAACTATATAAGGCCATCTAAAGTCCTTGATAGGAATCGTGAGTATGGTTAAATGTGAAAAGAAGTGAGGAATAAGGGAGTTAGTTGTACATGCAGCTTTATTTCTGCTGACTTGTTCTGCTCCAGCTGAGACAGCACACCCAGGGCAATAAAGCAGTTCTAAAACCACGACTTTGAAAGATGATTGAACAGGAGAAAAAGTGGCCAGTGCTTTCTCCAGGAATAAACTGAAGTCTGTGCCTGAGCTGTCAGAGGGGGCATTTTTGGTGAAGTCCTGCAGACCTTGGAGCGTGTCCTCAAATCTCCCCATCACTTCTTGTCTCATGAACAGCTATGATGTAGTTAACTCTGCATGGTTTGATTTTCCTAAACTTCATTGAGGGACCAAGAAAACAGCTAAAAAGAGTTTTGTCAGGCAACCTAGAAATACTCTTCTGTGGGCAGGATGGTTTGTCAGCAGCAAACTCTGTTTCCTCTGCTTTTGGGGACTCCTTCCTTTTTAGCTTTAGTCTTGTGGTTTGGGGTGGGGAGAAAACATCTTATTTTGGCTAGGTTGCAGCCCCGTAATGACCAAAACATGGTTAAAACCAAGCTGAAATCTGCTGTATTGCAAGACTGAGCCGGGTGGGCTTAATTGGAGCACTGGGCTGGGCTCCTCTGAGGAGCCAAGTGGAGGCTGAAGCATCCTGCTCCCATCCCTGGTCTTCCTCTGCCATACAAAAAGTGCTTGATGCTTCGGGAGAGGAGACCTTCAGGGCCAAGGGTTCTTCTGCCTGAAGCCCCATGCCCAAGGCTGTGATGAACCATGGAGCTGTGTGTTTGGTTCTTTCCTTTCATGCAAAAAAAAACCTGCCAGTTGGTGGGATGGGAGGGAACACACCAGATGTGCATTTCTTTTCCTTTTTTCTTTCTGGTCCCTTCAAAGAAGTCATCAGCAGACAGAAGCATTCAACCCCCCGGGGCATCCCTACCTCCTGCACAGATGGCAAGGAGAGATAGCAGAAGGAACTGCCTTGGGCTGGGGTTGGAAGATCATGGGCTGAGATACAGCCCTGACCAAGTAGTGCTGGGATAATATCCCAGGAGAAGAGAAAAAAGCCTTAAAATCCAATAGATCCAGCATCATTCCGAAGGAGACGTGGGGCCATTTCAGCCCTAAGCAGTCACAAATGAAATAAAATGGAAAGAGCAGAGAGTATGCACTTCTGCCCAAGTCTTCCACAAGCTTAGCCAGAAAACCACATTTATTTCAATTTCAAAAAGCTAAGAAGGCTGAGTAGAGGGAGCTGGAGTGAAAAAGCAGTTTTTAAAGTAATTATTTAAAAGGAAAAGGCGTGGTTCCCATCCTCTCCCTTCAGCTTGAAACCTCAGCAGCCTCTCTCTCTCCATGCCACTTGTTTTGATGCTGGGGGTTTTCAGGGTCCCCTTGTCTCTGTGGTACATTTGGGATTAGGAGGGGAGGTTCAGTCCTTTTAGTGTCACTTGAGTTGCTCCAAGAGAGCACTTGGTCCTTGAAATTGATTTCTAGCAGTGAGTTAGCTCTCAGAATGTTTATTTTATGTGGAAAGCATGAGAGAAGTACAGGGAGAAAAGGGCAGTAATAGGAGGGGGGGAAAGCGAATAGGACAAAACCCCAGATTGTGTCAGAACACAGACTACAAAGCTGCTTACACTTTATTGCAGTGCCATTATCTTCATGTCCCAGGCATCATTCTGGGGCAGAAAATCTCCATTCCAGAGCTGTGGAACCACACAGGTGATATAAAAATTCCTCGGGGTGAGATTTTATGTTAGGCAAAACAGTCAGGAGTAATGGGCTTGTTGTTTAAAACTTCATCTGGATATAAAGAGGGTCAAAATTGCAAGGGTGTGGGTGGGGCATAAGAGGCAGTGAGGCTTGGGAGGGGCCTAGCAGGGCCGTTTGGTGCTGCAGGGGTTGGGAAAGGGCTTGGAAGCAGCTCTGGATGCCTGGACCCAAGGGAGCAAGGTCTGATTCCCTAGAAAGGGATTGGTAGCAGCCAAGGATGTGAGTAGGGCTGGCATGCAGTGGATTTGCAAGAGAAGAGGTTGTCCTGCTAATTTGGTTAGGAGCAGGTGTGGCCCCAAAGTCCTGGGCGCATCTGGGTCTGGCTTTCATGGGGCAGCTTTTCCTCTTCTCCTGAAGCTGGTGGATCCTGAAGCAGCAGCCTGGGCCCCACAAATAATGCCTGTATGGGGTCCACGGGGTCTCCCTGCCCAGCACTTGCCTCACCCAAGGCTGACAAATTCCCCGTGACCACGGTGGGCATCCTCCTGCCAGGTGCAGGAGTCACCCTCACAAGTGGCCGTCCAGCTTGGGCTGCGGTGTCAGCCCCCAGTTTGGACCTTGATGCTCAGGTTCAGCTGGCCTTGCCTGGTTGTAGGTGATCTTTGTGTTGGCTGGAGCTTTATATAACACAGCTATTACCAAAAAAAACTGATAAAGCACGTAGGTACCCAGAAATCTGCCTTTTTCTTTTTCCAGCTGGTCTTACAAATGGTACTGATTCCATCCCAGAGCATGTGTGGGCTTCTCTGGCCTCTCTGACAGTGACATTCAGATGGGGACATGTCTTGGGCTGGTGAAGCACCTTTTGTTTCACATACAGAATGATGCTGGTGTCCAGCCCTGCTATAACTAACACCTGTCTCTGCTTCCTTCCTGTCACCTTTCCTTGGGAAATGCTGTCCCTGTGTTGGGGAGAAGCACAGCTCACCTATCCTGAGGTCTCTGCCACACACCCTTCACTCACTGAGGAGAAGCAACCTCATGAGAGTCCCACAGCTCTCTCCTTGCATATGTGCTATGTTTTTGTCTTCCCCAATCTTTTTTTTCTATTTTTGTGGGTGCCTCATCCTTGGAAGTGTTCAGGGCCAGGTTGGACAAGGCTCTGAGTAACCTGACCTAGTCAAAGATGTCTCTGCTTCTGGAGCTGAATGGTCTTCAAGGTCTCCTCCAAGCCAGATCATTCTGGGATCCTATGATTTTTCCATGGATGCATGCTTCATTTGTTACGTAAGATATGTGTGAAGAGCAAATTAGACGTCATTAAAAAAACTGGGCACATTTTCCGTAACAGCAATCAACACCAGAGCCACATCTGCTGGAGGGTTTGGTTGTACAGGGTGCTGTAGAAGCCTACAGGAAGTGGTGAGGTCCTTCCTGCAAAGAGCTTATGATCAGAGCAGGAGAGGTATCATCCTCCCCACCTCTCCTGGTAGAAATCCTGCAGCCAGTGTCTCCTCTGTTGGCTTAGAGCCAGGAGGTGTGACTGCCACCTCCTGATGAGGATGGTGGAGGGCATCACTGCTCACTGGGACCATGGAAGGAAAGCAGCACAGCCAGGTGTTTTCATACCATGTCCAAAGGCATAAAATGCTGCTTAGCTTCACCTCCCAGAGGCAACCACCTCTAGGGAAGGAGGGAGTTTCCCTGGTGGTGGCAGGACCTCTCCTGCAAGAAAAGCAATACTGTGGGGTATGGGGCACAACAGACCCATTTTTCAAGTCCTCTCCTCCAACCTTTCCCAACCCAGTGCCTCTGCTAGCAGAGCAGAACCTGTGCTGGGATGTGATTTCTTTGGGCTCTGAGTTTGGCCCCTTGTTTTTCAAAAAGTTCCCAAACCCCCCATTATTCAAGCATTGCAAGCTGACTTTGTGTTGCATAGAGTTCCTCCAGTTCCCATGGCCTCCTGGTGTGATGTATTTGGGATGGAGAGCCCAGCTGGTCAAATCATTTGGCCTGAAAATGTATGGAAAGACATGGACAAAGGCTTGCCCCAGCCTTGTAGGAACAATAAAAAACATTGCCAGTTCAGATAGAATTTACAGAGAATATATGGAGCTGCAGTGGGTTAAGACAGGTGGGGTTGTACCTACTTCTTGGTTTTCTGGTTAACAATACTGAAATGGTTCTGTGTCACTTGGGGAAGGGGACAGATTTCCTGAGGAGAACCAGGAAAAGGTTGTTGGGCAAGTCTTAAAAAGTTTGCACCATTGAAATCAGATTGATCCAACATCCTGTTGGATTCAAAAGGCAAATTGGGCTGAACAGCTTACGAAAATCAAATCCTTGGGTGTGCACAGATGCTGACTGGTACCTCACAGCACTTTTGGTGATCCTTGTCTGCAGGCAAGAACAGGAAAGGATGGCAGAGAGAAGAGCAGCCCCATGTCCTGAATAGGATGGAGTAAAAGCCTAGGAGTTAATCAATCCCTTCTTTGCAAAAAGCCTCTGAATCTCTCTTTTTCAACAGAAAAAGTGGGAATCTCTTGTGCTTTTTCTGTGCAGGTGGTGTGTCTTCAGGCTTTGAGGTGAACAAAGCCATGAGGGGCTGTCCTGCCTGTCCCTGCCAGGATTGTTGGGGGGTCACAGCCAGCCTCAGGTGAAGGACCATCACCTTAAGTTGTGACTGAGCTTTGTGTCATCTCCTCCTTCTCCTGTTGGATGAGATTTTAAGAGCGGTGTTTCTGCACCTGGGAAGTCCATCCTACATAAAGCCCCTGTGTGGGGAGCTGCAGCAGAAGGTTGCACAGGTCCTCCTGGCTCATACATGGAGGGAAGGGCCGGGAGCAGAGAGGCTCAGGAGCTCTCCCCATCTCGTTCTAGCATGCCCCAAATACTTACAAAATTACAATAACAGAATTACTGAAATGTCCCCAAGTTTTCTCTAGCATTGTCTGACTTTCTTTACTTCCTCGCGTGAACTGGGCTTTGCACTTAAATGATCAGGAAAAAACCAGTCTGGATTATATTTTGTGTATGTGTATGTGTGTGTTTTCTGGACTTAATTAGATTCAGAGCTGGGGGAGGCAGAAATATCCTCCTACCCTGGAGAGACCCGGGTGGCTGTCAGAGACGGTTTCCTCTTCCTGAAGCAGGAGGGTTGTGTAAGCACCAGTGACCCTCCTGCTGACGCCCACACTGCGCACTGGGTTATCTGGGGTGAAGGCACAGAGTGGGCATCCCCGTCCCAGCTCCCCAGTCGGAGCCTATACTGCTGAGAAACCTCTTGGGGCTCATCCCAGCCCAGCCATGTGGCCCTGGCCTGGGTCTTTCAAGGAGGTGGTTCTGTGTAGGGACCGCCCAAAGGATGGTCATGGTGGGCTCAGGGCCAGGCAGGGGACGTCCCATATCCTCTGGCGGCTCCACTGAGGAGCGTAAGCAAGCTGTGATATATTTCTTTTCCCATTATATTTAATTTTACAGACCCTCGGGGACACTCAACCACCTACAGTGATTAGTTTGACTGATTAAGCTGCTTTTCCTCTTGTGACAAACTCCTTTTGTGAAGGGTTTTCAATAGCCACGCTGCTCGGGACATTGTTCCTGTACAATTTCCTTTCAAAACACCATAAAGGGCACTCTACTGCTTCACCCTGTCGTAAAACACCACAGGAATCAGCTTGGCCCAGCTTGCTCCTTCAAGGGCCAGATCTGCTCATTCAGGGACAAGATACAGTGTCGGGTGGGAGTTGCAGGACCATGTCTGGGAGTTGCCATAGTGAGATGGAGCCATGAGCAAGGGGGATTTAAGACGAGATAAGATGGAAAACAAAAGTTTTCTGCCTTTTTTTTTCATTTTTTCTGTTTGTTAATAAGAGGATCCAGGGTCACCCACGGAAGTGAAGGATAAACTTGAGAGCGCAGAGAAGGACAGGCTGCTTTGCACATGTCAGCTGATTCAGCCTTGCCTGGCAGAGGATGGGGGCAGATACAGATGCTCTTGAGGTACCTGGGGAAACAGATGCAGAGGCAGAAGGGCAGTTTCTGCTGAAAAAACACACTGCTGTGAGCAGCAATTGGATAAAACTGGCCATTTGATGAAGACTAAAGTCAGAGGAAGGTCTGATTGACACCAAGGGAGTAATAAGTAGAGAGAACTGAAAGGAGTTGCAGCGGCACAAAGTCTTTCCTCTCTGTGTTTGTAGTTACTCCCATGCCTTCTCACAAGGCTGTTGGGTAGGACCTGTTGTCATTTGGAACTGGTTGATCCAATAGCTGCTCTCTGGGTGAGGTGAGGATGGAGCAGGGCAGAGATGGTATTGGGAAGGGTCAAGCCAGAGCCCCTTTGACCTGCAGAGCCTCACTGGCCAGACATGGTGGCATCACCCTGCCCCACTGCCCTTCCTTCCAGGCATCAAGGAGAAGGCTCACAGCACAGGGACTCCACTCCTGGGAGGAGGTTGTTGAGAACAAAGGCTGCACCGGGCTCCCCACTGAAGGAGCAGTCCTCAAATGGTCAAAAAGCCACCTCCTGACACCCTATGGACATGCAGCTGGTGTGACTCAGCCACGGGTGGAGCTGCTGGGCAGCAGTGCATCTATTCATCAGGAGGGAGCTTCTGGAGGTGAGGTCTGGAGGTTCTTTGGCTCCATCAACACCTTTTGCTGCCTTTTACCATGGCTCAGTGAGCAGGACACAGCATGGCAAAGGACAGTGGCTTTAAACTACCAGAGGGCAGGATTAGATTAGGTATTGAGAAGGAGTTCTTGACTGTGAGGGTGGTGAGGCCCTGGCACAGAGTGAGCAGAGAAGCTGTGGCTGCCCCTGGATGTCTGGAAGTGTTCCAGGCCATATTGGATAGGTCTTGGAGCAGCCTGGCATAATGCAAGGTGTCCCTGCCCATGGCAGGGGTAAAGCAAGATGAGCTATAACGTCCCTTCCAACCCAAACCCTTCTTGGATCCTGTTATGTCCCTGTGCAGTAATCCGGGCCCTGGTACATACGGGACACAGATGATTCAACAGCTCTGCAGAAGCCATCTGAAGTTCAGCCAAATTTTTATCTAGCATCAGTCCTGGGCCAGCTCATCTAAGAGTGAGTCACCTGCTCCAGCACCATCCCCAGAGCTGCACACGTAGGATCCTCCCATCATCCAAGTGGTCCATGTGAAATACCAGGAGCAGCAAGGTGGAGCAGTTGGTATTTAGCATCCCCTGGGGAATTTGTTTTGCCTGTCACCCATGTGTCAAGCTGTGGCAGGCTGAGTAGAGGTTTTCCACTCAGCTGCTCTGTTTCTGTCTCTGTAAGCAGCACTGAGGGTGTCAGTGAAAATATGGCCAGCCATGAGTCACCCCCAAGGGCAGGCGGTGAGGCCCCGATCCTGCTGGCAGAGCACACCACAGAAGGGGTGCTGTGCTCACAGCCCCTTTCCTGGTGCTGGCAGCAACCAAAAGGATTCTGCATTTTATGCATGTGCAAGGATAAAGCACTTCTGTAAAAGTCAGAGAGCTCTGCAGGCTCAAGACTAATGGCAAAGGAAAAGATAAACCTTTGTGAGTCCAACAGCACGTGGTCCTCGTGAGCGGGATGTCAAGGGATCTGTGTCCGTTGCCTTTCTCCATATTTGCTCCATCCTCCTTGTGTGCCTAGCTAAAGATCCATGCAGAAGGGTTAAAAGATACTCATCTAAGCAAATTTAATCCTTTCCTTTCATTGTTCCTTTTTTCCTAATGCCAGGAGGCAGTGGCAGGAGCGAGCCGGGTGCATTTCCCAGCTGCAGGGCTGCCACCTCTCTATTGAGAGTGGCTTTGTCATTACATAAAAAGTCTAAAACACAAGACTTTTTATTCCCTTTTTTCCTTCAGTCTTGGTGACTAAAGTGACCTCTGTCCTGCAGGCTAAATTTAATCCAAATTGCCAAGCCGCCAGTAGACTTCATGGCATCAGGAGGCTTTTGCAGGTTGTTTTTGTCCATCTCTGCCACTAATTGAAAGACTTTATATACCACCAGCAAAGTATGTCACTGTTACGAAACCTCGAAAGAAATGTATGGCTTGCTGGATATGCGCAGGGTCTCATGTTGTTGCTCCACCAAAAGCAAAATAATTGCTCCAGAAAAAAAATCCAGAACTTCAGCATGTGGCTGTGGTGGAGGCTGTGGTAGAGGTGTTTTTTATGAAAACTCAGTATTTATTAGGTATCTTTTTACTATGTGGCATCAGGGGCTGGTCTGGAGGTCAGTGAGTTGTTGTCACTGATGGATCTTTACAAGTGTTCCAGGCCAGGTTGAACAGGGCTGGTCTAGTGAAAGGTGTCCCTGCCCATGGCAGGGGTGGAACGAGGTGAAAAGTCCCTTTCAGCTCAAACCACTGTGTGATTCTGTAATTTTTGTGAACATTTTGGAATGGAGAACAGGAGCTCATGGTGGGCTGTACAACTGTAGAGAAAGTTAAGAGAGCAGCCACTCTGAAATTCAAGGCTTTGGGGGGAACATGGGAGACCTCATTCAGTGCTCACCTTTATCTGAGACTGCTGGGCTTCACCTTCATGATCTCAGGTGCTAGTTCAGATGCCCTAGCTTGTCTTGAACTCCATGTAAGGAGCTGTCAGACACCAGACCTCATGACACCAGCACCCAAGTGTCTGAAAGGCAAGCAAGGTGCTATAAAGCATCTCCAGTGTCACTGCCATCTGGATCCCATTGCATGCTTCCATAACTACATTCATCAGATATGAACTGGAGGCCTGACTTCCCATTATGCTCAGAGGGGATGTGTTCAATGAAGTTTGGAGGATGCTTCACTCCCACATAAGAAAGATTAGCCTGTTCATCTTATAAAGAACAGATTTCCTTGCTTTATTTTGCCTTCCCATGTTGACCAGAACCAAGGAAGTCTGCAAAACAAAGAGATGTGGGAGGAGTTGAGCCAAAACATCTCACACTGGACGGAGTGCTGGGACAAGGATTTGTTTCTGGGCTCTCTTCAGCAAGAGCAGACCCTTCAGACTGGGCATCCCAGTCTCAGTTGGGATTGAGACTTTCATTAGAGGGGCATGTAGTGGTAGGACAAAGAGGAGTGAGCTCACACTGGCAGAGGGCAGGGCTAGATGAGATATTGGGTAGGAATTGCTGTCTGTGAGGGTGGGCAGGCCCCGGCCCAGGGTGCCCAGAGCAGCTGTGGCTGCCCCTGGATCCCTGGCAGTGGCCAAGGCCAGGTTGGTAACTGGGGCTTGGAGCAGCCTGGGATACTGGAAGGTGTCCCTACCCATGGCAGGGAGTGGAATGGGATGATCTGTAAGGTGCCTTCCAACCCAAGCCGTAAGTTGTATAGCGAAGTAACTACCTGCACCTTTGTTCTTTTTCTTCCCTCTTTTGAAACAAAATATAACTCAACATATCAATCACAAAGCATACAGTGAATTAAAAAGAGACAGGTGAGTTCAGAGAGAGGCAATGGTGACCCTTCCAAGGTCTGCCACCCAAACTGGCTTGGTGCTGCTGCTGCCGAGCAGGATTCAACACCAGTCACTGGTATCTCAGCAGCCTGTGTGAGGTGTGTGGTAGCCTTTTCTTGCCTTTGTTTTTTTCATGAACAGGCTTGAGCAGAACTGTTGTCATCACAGGTGGAGGGGTTTAGCCCTGAGCCCCTTAAAGGCTGCAACTCCTAGCTCATTGTCACATCAATTATCAATTTGTACCTTCTTCCAGAACTTTTCTTCTGGTAGAGAGCTGGTGGGTGGATGTCCAGTTGATTCAGCTGATATGTCCTAAGATAGAAGCAGGCTTGACTGGAGCCATCTGAGGAGACCCCTGGAGTGGTTATCAGGAGGTGCGTGGATGTGCTTTTTGCACATTTCAGGCAAAACATGAGCTGACCCAAGCCTTTGGAGTTGAGTGGGATTTGGGGAAATTGATTGATGAGCTGTGCCAAAGCTGTGTTGTGGATGTTTATGTGTTCGTTTAGATTTGGTCCTAAGTGTAAAGACAAAATAAATATATGTGCTGAGCTGTGTTATGGATACATGAAATCATGGGAGGATTGGTAACTGGCCCTAAAGCAGTGTGATTTGTAGTCCTATTTAAAGGACTTAGTTTAAAGCTATTTTTCTAGCTTGTGTTTGAAGGACATTATGAATTTATGTGAAAAGCTGCTCCTCTGCATTCATCATTACCTAATTCTGTGTTCTCAGGCATCATCTTCCTTTTTGCTCTTCCATTTCTTATTTAAAAATTGCTTTCTTTTTTGTTTAGCTTCCTTAATCTCGCACTGAGTGTTTAAAGATACACATAACTGAGCAGCCCCAGCATTTTGTCTCATTTTTTTTCTCAATGGAACTTCCCCAAAAGAAATATCCACTCTTCTTCACACAAACATCCCATTGGCAAGGCAAGAGGTTGGGATGCATCTTCTTCAAGCAAGGTAGTTCTTGTTCTGGAAAGGCTGAGAGAATCCCAGCCATCAGTCATGAGTGTGACATGCAAGGTATTTGTTTGAAAACTCTTTACAATCAGATGACAGCCCGTATTCATGCAGTTTTCATGCTGTCTTGAAGGAGTTGCACTATTTCCAGAGCCAATCCATTCATGGCCAGTGCTAAGGTTCCTCTCACAAATAAAAATAGTCACAGGAGCAGCTCTCACTCTGGGTTTGAAGATTTCAGGTTATTTTGGGTGAAGACGAAGGTGAACATGTTTTATGGCTGGCATGAATATGTTGGTTTTAAGGCTGTGAAGTTTTGGAAGAGCCTTAGAAACACATTCCCAGAGGTCAACAGGACAAAGCTCTCCTGCTGAGCGAGTGAATAGAAATGAGTTCATAATTACAGAGTATAGTAGCTTTTTCACCACTTTAATTGAGGTTTTTCAGAAAGGAAGAGAACTTAAAACAATACAGAAATGTCTTTTGTTCTTTCAGGGCCATTTGCTGAGGGCTTTTCAGTGAGACGAGAGGATGTTTATTAAAAACAACAATATCAAGACGTTATTTTAGGGCCAAAGGGCCATTCCTAGCTGGAACAAAATGAAATACTTGAGATGGACTGATTACTCACTGAAAATTAGCACTGAGCTAAATGATTTGCAGGACATTTCTGAACTTCTGTTGGAACAGAAGAAAGAGAGAGGAAGGGAAGGAAGTGAAGAAGTTGAAACATGCCTTTCCTTCTCAGTAGGATTTCCAAATCAAATTAATTAGGTATAGCAGCACATGGGTCTGAACCCTTGAAGAAGCATCTGGAAGTCAGGGCTTTATCCTCATCCTTATGCTCCTGTCTTCTCCATGCCCTCCTGGGAGCTGATGAGGCTTACTGTGGGTTGTCCGTCTTTGGGGATGCAGAGGAAACACCCCAAACCCAACAGGGATGTCACAGCCATCCATGCTGAGCAGGGTGTGGGGGACTTGAGCCAGCACAGTGGTGGCTGTGAAAAACTTCCTCTTCTCCAAGAGAAGCAAATGCAGGACCGATTTTTTTTTTCTTTCTTTGTAAGGACAGGAGTGAGTCTGTGGTATACTTGCCTGCAATGGGAAACAGCAATACTAGCATCTAGATAAATTATAGTGTTCAGAATGTAACAATGCAAGAAACTCTTCTAAGCAGCTGAAAGCACCTAAACAAAGATGTTAAAATAATAGGTGCAGTTCTGCCTAATATTTAGAAACTTTGAACCAGTGATGAAGGACAGGTCATGTTTTCAGGAACAACTGCAATACGGGTGCATCTCCGAAAGGAATCACAGAATGGTTTGGGTTGGAAGGAACCCTGAAAATCACCTCATTCAAACCCCCTGCCATGTGCAGTGGCACCTTCCACTATCATAGGTTGCTCCAAACCCCCTCCAACCTTGGACACTTTCAGGGTTGGGGCAGCCACAGCTTCTCTGGGCACCCTGTGCCAGGGCCTTACCACCCTTACAGTCAATGGTTTCTAATACCTAATTTAAATATCTTCTCCTTTAGTTTAAAACCATTCTTCCTTGTCCTAATCATAGAATATGTCAAAATTGAAGGATCCCATAAGGATCATCCAGTCCAACTCCCTCCTTCTCACAGTACTATCTAAAACTAAACCACATGACTAAGAAGGCTGCGCCAGCTGAAGCTGAGCCTCCTCAAGAACAAGAGGAAGAGCTCCTTCTTGCAGTGCTTTGTGATGAGACTCTTCAAGGACTGAAGTGTTCATAGTCCTGACAATCCCAGCAGTGGGTGCTTGCCCTGCCTGCCTGAGCAGAGCTGGTGGTGGCAGGGCCCCAGCCCTGGGGCTGGCAGGAGACAGTTCAGAGACAGATCATCATTTTGGTTTGATTTTCTGCAACTTCACTGGGAGTTATTACACTAAATTAATTCTCCAGGCTGCAGGTCCCCAGAGGACAACACCAACACATCAGTTTGTTCCTAGCAGGGCTCAGCTAGGTGATTGCGTTACCGTGGCCTCATAAATTATGGAGCAGACATAATTGTCCACGTGTGCCACCAGCTGTGCCTGCCATCCCCTCCCAGCTGGGACAGCACTCCCATTGTCTTGTGCTTGCTATGCCATCCTGCATCAGCAGAGCTTTTAACGTGCTGTAGATGTACTGTCGGTGTGCTGGAGCTGCACAGAAGGGCCATAAGAGCAAGAGAGATGTGATGGGTCACACAAGGCCACCTGGCTTGGTGACCAGCAGTGGACAGCAGGAAGACGGTGAGAAGAACAGGGTATGCATGCAATGCTGCTTCCCAGCAGTGCTCTCCCCTTCTTAATGGTTGGACTTGATGATCTTAAGGTTTCTTTGCCCTGCAAGTACTGAAAAGCTGTGATAAAGTCACTACAGAGCCTTTCCCAGGCTGAACAACACAGCTCCCTTAGCCTTTCCTCATAGGAGAGATGCTCCAGAACCCTCTAAGCAATTTTTGATTCTCCACCTGGGACACCTTGGTCATCTTCACAGAATCACAGATGGGTTTAGGTTGGAAGGGACCCTAAAGATCATCCTCTTCTACCCCCTGCTATGGGCAGGGACACCTTCCACTGTCCCAGGCTGCTCCAAGCCCCAGTGTCCAGCCTGGCCTTGGCCACTGCCAGGGATCCAGGGGCAGCCACAGCTGCTCTGGGCACCCTGGGCCAGGGCCTGCCCACCCTCACAGACAGCAATTCTTTCCTAACATCTAATCTAAATCTCCACTAAATCTCCATCTTGTCCTATCACTACCTGCCTGTGTAAAAAGTAACTCTCTCTTGTTTTTACAAGCACTCTTTAAGTACTGGAAAGCATCAGTGAGGTTTCCCTGGAGCGTCTTTTCTTCAGGTGAACACCCCCAGTTTTCCCAACCTATCTCCAGAGCAGAGGGCCTTGAGCCCTCAGAGCATCTCCATGGCCTCTTCTGGACTCTCTCCAGCAGGTCCATGTCTTTGGTATTGCTTGTATTGGTGTTGCTTTGGTAGCTGATGGTGTGATTTATTTATTTTTACCCAACATGTGAAGAAAGTCTTCATTGTGTGTGCAGGCATGGGGCGCTGTTGGGTCAATCAGGTGTAGGATGGGTCACAAGGAAAGAATGCAAGAGCCATCCCCAGGGCAGACAGCCAGAGACATGGACAACATAACAGTTTCACCAACCTCAAAGTGCCTTTTGACAGAGGACTGCTCTCTCCCCTTTGGCTGTGAGGAAACTGAGGTGGAAAGGTGGAAGGAGTCTGTAGCTGGACCTTCCCCCACCACAGACCTTGCAGCGAACCTGTGGCCACCAGATCTCCCTGTGTGTGAGCCCTGCCACCCGTGAGCCTGCCCTGCAGGGCTTCTCTCAGTGCCACACTGTGCAAAACACGGCTGACTACGTGATGCTGTTTCAGCCGGCCAGAATTGAGGGAAGGAAATATAGTGGCAGGTTCCTCTGCACTAGGAAACCGATCTGTTATTGAAACGGCTTTCTCTTTGGTGGAGTGCTTCCAGCACGGCTCCTCAGCACTGGAAATGCCTTTATCCATCTACACCTTGTTTTCCAGCATGAGTTCATGGAGGTGTTGTCAGCAGTTGGTTGCTGCAGTGAATATGAAATGAAATAATTTGTTTCTTTCTCGTGCTTTCCATCCTCAAATATAAATGTGCCACTGCCTTGGAGTGAGCATCCAGGGCTTCCTGCTGCTAAATTGCTCCCCAAAGTATCTGGCAAATGAACTCAGAGATGAGGGCAAGCAGAGGTTGATATGTT
This sequence comes from Chaetops frenatus, assembly GCA_013400775.1. Lineage (NCBI taxonomy): Eukaryota > Metazoa > Chordata > Aves > Passeriformes > Picathartidae > Chaetops > Chaetops frenatus. The sequence goes on along the minus strand of VZTR01028061.1, from coordinate 100,965 downwards.
CAGTGGGTATAAATAAAAGGCTTTATGGTACCTGCTGTCTCACATTATGTCATTCAAAGAGACTTGGCCCATTTGAAGAAGCCCAGAAGCACTTCAGTGGTGTGCTTGCATGGTTTGGGTGGAGACTTCCAGTTTTTGGCCATGACACGTAGCCACCCTCTCAGCAAAAGAGCATCTTCTACCCACTCCTTCTCCCTGCAAGCCCTAGCTAGGGATTTGGGCCCCGGAGATCTGTGAGGGAGCAACAAGCTGAAGCTCTGCAGGGCCTCCTGGCATGGTTAGTGTGTGAAGAAGTTGCCAGCTTCAGTTGTTTGGGCTCTTGTTGCAGGAACAATATTTCTGTCTGACCCCAGTTAGCAACTGATGTTTGCAAAATAAAGAAGTCAAGGCACTAGAAATACTTTCCATTCTGGCTCTTGTCTCAGCCCAAAATATTAGTATTAAAAATATTGCATCCATTATATGCAGCTAATATCTCTGCTGGCACATAAATCACCCAGGGATTTTTCATCTCCANAAAAAAAAAAAAAAAAAAAAAAAAAAAAAAAAAAAACCACCAGTTAACTGTGCTCTATTTTTGGCTATTTGTTAACTGTTTTGTTTCCATTTATTCCTACTACAGCCACAGCAGTCTGTCTCCAAGGGACCATCTGTGGGAAAGAGAGTCCCTAGATTGATTCAGAAGGTGTCGGGGTCATTGACAGGCATGAAGGCGCTGAGTCTCTGCTCTTTCTCTGATAATGTCTTTATTTAGCGTGACAGCCTCCAGGGCATGAGTGGACAACAGGCTTCTTTCTTTCGTTTAAGCTAACATTGCTCCAGCCATTCCCAGCATTGTGCAGATGCTATGGATCTTCCTAATTTCCTGATTAAAGCTGGGGGCACGGGTCCCCAAGCTGCAAGGGCCAGCAGCAACGCGACATCAGAGCTGCAGTAGGTAGCCCAGTTCTGTGCCTCCCCCCAGGCAGTGTGTTCCCATCCAGACTGACAAGTGAAAACTCATCCAAGAAAAATTAAATTTTGGGAGTGAAATCAGAGCCTGGCATAGCTCAGCAATTCTGTGGGAGTGTTAGGGGTAGCATAAGAGAGGAGGCAGGAGTGGGGTCAGGAGCAGACAACTCCTCTTGTTGAAGGTGACCCTGCTCATTGTGGTAGGGGTTGGCTAAATGACCTGTAAAAGGCTCCTTCCAAGTCAAACCATCTATAATTCTATGAACTCTTCTTTTGACAGTGGGACAGAATTAAGTAAACATTCAGGAAACAGCTTAGGATTGTCACTGGGTTGCAATAAATCAATCTCCAGATCAATCCTGGCTCCCAAATCTCCACACTAAATGCTGTAGGCTGCTGCATCTTGTTTAAGGAATTTAGTTTAATGTGTTTGATAAAGGATTCTGCACACCTAAGTCCAAAGCATCTCTGCAGCTTGAGTTGGTGTTTTACTGGGTCCCTGTGTCGGAAGTAATTGCTTGCCATTGACTTTCGGTCATCTCATATGTCTGGACAGCTGTGAGGAGATCCTGTCAAATCTTGCCTTAGCTCCTACAGGAAAGACATTTATTTCTTCACTAGAAAGCACTGGTATAAATAGGATATGGAAAAAAGCCCCCTAGGATGTCTCCTTGCCACAGGTCAAAGAGGCACAGGGGTCTAAAGGAAGACAGCTGAGCACAAAGGCAGCAGGTGGGGGCTCATTGTACTATTTAGGATGTGACCTGGGGGACAGGACCACGGAGGGATGGTGCTGGGCTGTGTCTGTGCATCTTGGCATGAGTTTAAAGTTTATATCTCTTGGAGGATTATCAGATCTCGGGTTAACTGGTCAGCCTGGGTGTATTTTTAAAGGAGGCAGCCTGGAGTCTGAAGTATAAGCTCTTTTATTGCAAAGTAGTAAAAGATGATTCCATAATCATTCAAGCCACATTCTTACCAGTAGTCCAGGATCCGTTTTTGTTTGGTAAACATTGTGTACTGTGGTCATGTCTTAATTTAAACTATTTTGTCTAAACTGGACTCAGTTCCTTGTCACTGTGTTTTCCGGTGGTTTTTATGTAATTTTTGCAATCTTGTTTACAGTAGGCTGAGAATCCAACAACATAATTCCAAGTAATACAGTTTATGAAGAGAACCATTTCCCAGCAATTTCTACATGAAATCACAGCAGTGATTTCTACACCAGTCTGGGCAGTCAGCCTTCAAGTCCTGGAGGTGCCTTCCTAGCTGGTTGCCCGCTCTGTGCAACAAGGGCCTCTATCTCGACATCCCTCATGATTTGTGGGAGATCCAGCAAAGCATTAAAAGAGCTGTTTCAGAGCTATCTCACATGCCATCTGTATTTGGGATGTCTTTCCCAAGCTGGTGTTGCAAAACAGCTCCTTAAATTCTTCCTGAAGATTCATTTCCATGAAGCTTAGAAGAAAATAGCTGACTCAGGCAGCCTGTGCGGCCAAGCACTGCAGAGTGTGAGGGCTGCCCCTGCTGGGCTTCAGCAGCAGTCAGGTTTGCTTTTCAGTGCTTTTGAGTCCATCCCAAAGGGTGTTGTGCCGTGTCCCCTCAGCCCAGCAGTGCTGCCTGTGCTGTCTGTGCTCCTGCAGCACAGTCTGCAGGATGGTGGTCCTGTGAAGGAGGTGGGAGAAGTTCATTATTCATCCATTGGCTTGCGAGTCAGCGTGAATTTTGGATGTAAAGACACGGAATCACACTTACAGAATAATTTGGGTTCAAAGGGACCTTTAAAGCCCATCCAGTCCCATCCCCTGCCACGGTTAGGGGCATCTGCCACTAGACCAGGGCTGCTTAGAGCCCTGTCCAACCTGGCTTGGAATGTTTCTAGGAATAGGGCATCCACCACCTCTCTGAGCAACCTGTGCCAGTGTTCTACAACCATCCTTGTGAAAATCAGGGCTACCATGTTGGTTTATAGTGAGTCTAATTATGCTCTGGAGGACCAAACGAAATCATCTCTAGCAAAGGCAGATGTGATATCCAAGCCCAAAGGAAGGGTTGTCAGCAGTGATTGTACCTCAAGACCAAGGTGGTGACAAAGGGAGTTGTGTCCATGAAGGAAACTCACATGAGGGTTTCATAATGCTTTTCCCAGCAGCCAGAGACTCTGAGCCTCATCACAAACATCTCTCCCCTCACAGTGTTGTTTTGGTTGGCTGTGCTTGTCTTCTGGCATTCATTGTATGTTTGTAAAGATGCATACATGTAAGACTTAAAGCATGCATTGCATCTCAGCTGTTCAAAGATGGTTTTAAATCTTGATCACCACTGTTCTGACAGGTGGACTTTATACACTTCCAAGATGCAGTGTCTGTCCAGATGATGTGGGCTCTGTCTAGCAGTTGGGGTGGTCTCTACCCCTGGTGACAGAAAGGCATGAAAGAAGTGTGAATAATTTCATTTTTGTTTTCAGGAGTGAACATGACATCTTGTTCCCTTCTCATCTGAGAAAAATGCAAACAAAAATGAAAATGGAGCCAAGTGAAACCAGTTTGAGAGAGAAAGCCAAAGGGAAAACACAAATCCTGTGTTCTTCATCCTTGGAGCTGATGGTTATTGCTTTCTGTGGGGTTTTGAGGTTTTTTATTAAATTGTGTGGAACTGTCAAGCTTTTTTGAGCGTTTCCCACTCTCAGCCACAGCAAGGATAGAAAATGGCTGGGGCTGGGCTGTAATGCTCCCTGCATCAAGGCAGTACTGAGTTATCATTATTCATGCACGTGAAACATCAGAATGCCTTTGATGGGGGTAGGCTTGCTGAAGAATACTTCTGGCGAAAGTCAGGCCTTAGAATAGAAACTGACACCTTTTTCCTCATGGTATTAATAACAATATTCCCCACACCTCTTGGGACCAGTTTTAGATGCTATAAAATTCCACCAGGTCCTAACTGGGATCCCTCAGTCCCTCCAGTTTGGACCCCAACATCTCTTAAATGCTCAAAGCCCGTGATGATGAGTGTTTCTGACCACAGCAGTACTGCCATGCCCAAACCTCCCCAGCAGTGCCTGCTTCAGCATACCAGTCCAATTGTTTGTGGTCTGGCTGGAATATGCTTAGTTCAAAAAGACTAGGCCTGGAGAAGTGGGTTTGTTCAGGGGATGTTTCAGAGGATTTTGCTTCTTCCTGCCCTTTCCCTCTTAAGGCTGAGTTTCCTGGGCAGCTAGCTAGTACAGCCAGGAATAACCCACATGCTAAATTAGAGTTTTATTCTTTCAGTGGTGACTCTAAGAGGGCTTCTTTTTAATTTCCCTCCCTCAGTGGAAAATTGTGTTGGGATTTTCAGAAAGAAGGTGAGAGACGTGGCCTGTCATCCCATGGAGGGCACCCCAGCAGTCCTCCATTTGCAGGAACAGCTGCTGAGTTCCTTGGGGATGCACTGCTCCCCTGGCTTTGAGGGGTGTCATGGATAAGAGGGATCTGGGGTCATCATGGGAAGGAAGGTCCCACAGAGTCCATTTCTGCTGCAGATCCTGGAAGTGTTCTAGCGGGCTGGATGGGGCTGGAGCACCCAGTGGAAGGTGTCACTGCCCATGGCAGGGAGGTGGAACTGAATGATCTTTAAGGTCCCTTCCAAACCAAGCCATTCTATGACTCTGTGATCTGAATCCATCTCTTGCAACAGCTGTTGCTAATTAGTTGCAGGCATGTTAATAGTAAAGCTGATCATGAGATACTTACAAGACTTCGCATTATATTCCTGATCCTCACACAGAGATGAGAACCTGCCTAAGCAGACAAAGAGGTGCAGAGAAACTTACTGTCTGTCAAACGCACTGAGGAATGTGTTTGTTCAAGCACCAGAAGGATGCAAGGGATGGAGAATGTTTGACCTTGGCACCACTCTTCATTCTCAACCTCTTGCCTGAGTGTCTGCAAGTCCATATTGGTTGTTAAGTTCTGGGTGGCCCTGGCTATGCCCACCAAGTGTTCTGCTCTTCACAAAAGCAGGACTAAATCAGAATTTCTGCTCTGCAAGGAGCTTATCATGTCCTGGAGGGTTTGTGCCATGGGGAAGTTGGCTGAGATTGAGTGCAAGTGTCCAGGCAGGTTCTCCAAAGGCAGGAACCAGCATGTGCAGAGACCTGGTCCCTCAGTCCCAGGATGGGATTTCAGTCTGTTTGGCCATACAAGGTGCTCTGCATCGTGGGGTAAATATCTCAAGTGCCACTGGAGATGTGTAGAATCTCAGAATTGTTTAGGTGGGAAAAGAGCTCTTAGACCATTGAGTTCAGCCATTCCCCCAGCACTGCCAAGGCCACCACATGTCCCCAGGTGCCACATCCACACATTTTAAATCACTCCAGGGATGGAGATTCCAGCACTGCCCTGGGTAGCTGTGCCAGGGCATGATATCCCTTTCAATTAAGGAATTTTCCCCAATATCCAATCTAAACTTCGCCTGGCACAGCTTGAGGCCATTTCCTCTTGTCCTGTCACTGTTCCCTTGAAAAAGAGCCCCACACCCACCTGGCTGCATCCTCCTGTCAGAGCCAGAAGGTCCCTCCTGAACCTCCTTTTCTCCAGGCTGAGCCACCTGAGCTCCCTCAGCTGCCCCTCATGAGATCAGTGCTGTAATGCAACTCCTCCCCTTTCAGTGTTGATAGGAATTGCTTACCCAGATCTTTGTGCAGCCACCAGGAGAACGCAGCCCCACATTGTCCTCCAGCTCCCCACATGCCAGACAAATCGTGGGGGCTCTCAAAAGACTCATCTGGCTCATGGGGGTTGTGGGCAAGGCTGACAGGACAGAGCAACTGTGTTTTAGACCACAGCTGTCCATGTGTCTAGAGTTATTTTCCTCAGACTTGTGCCTTCCTGCTCCTTTCCTTGGGAGCAAACAACGTAGTAAAAACTTGCAGGAATCATGTATTTCTGAGCACGTAGGCTGGTAATCACCAAGACAGCTGAAGCCTTAGATTTGTTTGCGTAGGCTTCTCCGACAGAACAGACATTTGTCAGATCTAAATTCTGTTGAAAGGTATCTCATTTAGTTAATTAAATAAAAAAATGGGTGGAGAAACAATAGCAGAAGCAATACGCTCCTATTTCCAGCTTGGCAGCCCTGACTGTCTCCCCTTGGTTTTTAGTACTTTTGCAATTTCTTTGTGACTCTTAATGTCTCTCTAGTTCCCATGTTGTCCAATGGCCAAATCCCACTGAAGTCAGGGGGAGTTTCGAACTGAATTGGAATTTGGCCTTTGAAGTGAAAATAGTTATTTAATGTTAAATGGAGTCAAGAGATAAGAAACCATTGTACTCTCCAGATGCTTTTTCTTGTAGCTGAATTATGGTTCCCTGCAAGGCACTGCATTCTTATGGCTAATGCTGAGCAGAGGGGGACAGAGGATGGATTTCCCAGTAATGCAGCATCTTTCTGGGATGAATTCTTGCTTCTCTTGGAGGTGTTGCTGTTTGATTCAAGCTTCAGCTGTTCCTCCCTTCAGCATCTCAGACCTAAAAGCCTGGGTTGGGAAGCACATTTGGGTCCTTCCCTGGCCTGGTTCCTTGGGCTTGGCATATCACCTCAAGGCACCATCTTGGGACATCACCTCAAGCTGCCATCTGAGCACCTTCAGTGCTGCCCTTGAACAAGCATGAGGTTGTTTCCAACAACCCACTGCAGGAGTGTGGCTGGACACCCAGGTTCCCATTTTTTCCTTTCCCGGAGCTCTCCGTGTCCCCAGTACCTTGGTCACCCCTGAGAGCAAGGATAGGTCGTCCCAACCTCCCAGGCTTTGAGATGCTGTGCAGTCAGGAAAGTTTTAAGATCTAAGCCCCGTTCTCCCTGCTTTGGCTCTTCTTCCCTGCAGATCCTATTTCTTGTTGGCTTTTCTTCTTCGCTGGGGTGTTGGGAAGATAAAAGCACACGAGTCTTTGCCTGAATGCTGGATGATTGTCTAGACCCCTGACTGCTGCCAAGTCACAGACATTGCTCTGTGTTTGCCATTCTCCTTCCTTTGCCTGTTATTTCTTGCAATTTTTTTCCCTAAACCTTTTAACTCCGGTGTTTTCCATGCTTTGGTCAGTGACTGCAGAGCTTTGGTCTGTGTTTGCTCTGCCCCTTGCCATGGGGGCATCAACTTTTAGCTGTCCTGTAGAGGGACAGCGCTGCCTCTTCTCCCTCATCCTATTGAAACAGCCCCAAAATGAACAATCTTGCACATTCCACATTGGCTTAACTGGGCGTTTTTTTAATCTTTAGCCTTTTTTTCATTCATAGCCCTTAAATACAAAGGGCTTGGTTTATAGTATCATCATGTCTTTAGAAAAAAACTGTCTCTGCATGCATTTCTTGCAGGATTTTTTGGCCAGGTTTGGTTCCCATCTCATTTCCAGGCATTCTCCCTTGCTTCTGAAATTACAGCCATGTCTTTGTGCAACTCTTGTCATTTCTGTGCAATATTTACAAATTAAATAAAGTAGCAGGCTGACTGGCTTATAACCTGAGACTTGAAGTGCAACCAAGCAGTTAAACTGAGATGTCTGAGAGAAGAGCAAAACCACAGAAAGCAAAACTCTTGCACACTTAGGCCTATGAGGGCTTGGTACCAGATAAGGTTTTTAACTAACTTTTATTTTGACATTCTCCTTTTAATAAGCATTGCTCTTTACAAAGCGGTTTATGTGATTGCATTACTGAGAGGAAACAAAGAAATGCCAGGAAAACTTGATGTGGAGAATCTGTACTCATAAAATGCTTGTAGGCTCCAGCAAACAGGAAAGCTTTTCCCATCTCCTTTTTT
>VZTR01028061.1:26426-93194 GCA_013400775.1 Chaetops frenatus | reverse complement strand
ATTCAGTTTGCAAGGGAAAAAAAAAAAACAAACTACCAAAAAAACCACACACTGAATATCTCAGAAAACCAGATCTGGTGGTCTGAGAGTAAACACTAATTCCTTCCAGTGCCATGAACAAGCCTCTTCGTCCTGCATTTGTTAAACATGAGCCCTCATTCTTTATGGTTAAAAGCCAGTTGGCCTCAGAAAATAGGTTTTGACTCGTGGGGATGCCAAGGAATACAGATTCCGTGGGCAGATGGCTTTGGCAGGCAGGGTTGGAGACTGGCTGACCATTGAAATGTATTTGTGAATGGCTGCTTCCTTTGTCCGAGCACCCTTAGCTGAGCAGTGCCGGGGATGAAAATAAAACTAATTGCTGTGGGATGGGTTTAAAGTAAACACTGCTGTTTATCCAGATTAGGCTGGGGGTTTGGGATAAGGAGTGAGGCTGACCAGGGGTTTTATCATGGCTACAAAACCAGTACGGAGGTAGACCACTGTGGTCACCACAGTGCTCAAAGTTGTTTCCCTGTTTTTGGGGCTGATACTGGGGAGATGTCCTTTGTCACCCTCAAGCACTGCTCCCAGCAGCCTTGTAAAGAGCTGGGCATTAAAACATCCCACAGGCTCTCAGAGTCAAGAGCAATATCAAAGAAGCAGCAGGCAGGGTGCCAGCATGTTTAGGGTGACCCTGGTGAAGACCCAGGCAGCCAGTGCCAGGACCACCTCCATCTAAGTTGCATCCTGGATGATGGCTCTGCCTTCTCCGCTGGGAACAGCCACCCTGCTGCCTGTTTGGAAATCTGAGATGCCTGAGACTGCCAAAGCATTTCTTCCATTCAACTGTTGTTTTTTTGGGGATTTGCCATCTCGGCTACCGGTTACAGCCAGCACTCAGGGGCTTGTTCACTCTTTCAGAGACATTGTCGTCTCTCAAGTAAACCCTTTGGGGGCAGTTCCTCCTCTTTGTGGCTGTTGGATTTCCCTGTTATTCATTTGTGACTCTGTATACATAGTCCTTTCTCTGGAGGTTGTGGTCCGGGATGCCATGCTCTCCATGCTGCCAGAGCCAAGCATGATCCTCTTTTCATCCATGCGTGTGTCCTGTCCTGGTGTAGCAGTGCTGAAGGATGTGTATAAAATAAGGCCAAACAAAACCATTTGGTGTGGGCAGGTTAGCAGTTTACTTAGTATCTTGCTTTTTTAGTTAATTTTTTTCCACTTAGAAATTCCTGATACACTTAAAATGGCTCACTGCAAAGCCATCCAGCATTGTGCCATGTTGGCAGGCAAGAGGAGAAAATGATGCTGTAGGCCAGGTGTATCAGGAGCTCCTCAAGCCTCCAGAAAATCTCCTGGGATTTCTTGCCTACCTGACTTGCTGCTGCTGTTTTTCCTGGTTAATGTAGAAGTAACACAGAAACCTTGGAGAATTTAACACAGAAACATGTGAGAATTTTTCCAGGGAATCAAAGTGAGATTGTCCAACTTAACAAAAACTTCTAGCTGAAGTGTGACTTCACTGAAAGAGATTTAGAAGCATGAGTTATTAGATGACAAGAAATTGCCTCCCCTTTTGTGGTCCTCTGCCAAGGGCCAGGCTTTTTGGTGGGAGAGATGTGTTGGCCCAACAGAACCATGAAGGAATGGGTGAATGTTCTTTGATATTGTTCCAGTTTTGTTTTGTTTTTTTTTTTAATTCCCTGTCATTTAGTTTGCAAATTAAAAAAAAAAAAAAAAAACAAATAACCAAACCAAAAAACCTATTTGGTTTCCAGCTAACAGGAGTTAAAATGTATTTTCTGAGCCAGCTGGCTTCTCAACGACTTTCCTTGATTTTCCAGGCGACAGCAGAGACTTCCCAGCGGAAACAAGTCTCAGCAGCACGCAGATCATCAACAGGGTGGCACCAAACATAACAGGGACCACCAGAAACTCTACCAAGGAGGCCAGGCCCCTCACTCCTCGGGCAGGACGGGCCACCACGGCTACAGCCAGAACCGGAGATGGCACCACAACCAGAAGCACTCGCCCAACGACAAAGAAACGCACAGAAACGCCAAAGAGACTGAGAATCTGAAAATCGAGGACAGCTCGGTGTGCACGGTGCACATCCCTGCAGAGGCACCGCGGGGCCCCGAGGCCGTGGAGAAGCAGTCCCAGCAGTGCATCCCTGAGCCCGAGACCAAGCGGAAAGACAGCGGCCACGAGCGCGCTGGGGACAGACCCAAGATCAATTTGCTCCAGTCTTCTAAAGACAGGCTGAGGAGGAGACTAAAAGAAAAGGTATTATTTCTGGAGTTTCTCTTTTTCCCAGAGTCTGGCCGTTGGCCGTTCTCTATACAAAGGGTGGGGTGGGCTCAAGGGACCTTTCCATCAATGCTCCCAACTTAGCTAAATCCCCCAGTGTCAGCACTTCTCTTGAGGTGTCTTTGTGCTTCTTCAGGAGGCCTTTTATTGACAGAATTGGGGCTCTGAGCTTGACTTCTTGGTTGAGATTGCTACCAGCTTGCATTCTCCATGGACTGGGAACTCTTCCCTTTTCCATGGGGGAAGGCTGGTGCACACATGAACTCCCTCCTGGTCTGAAGAGCTCAGTCACTTTGCAAAAAAGCATCTAAAAAAGGCAATTTGTCTCTCTGCAACTACAGAGCTAAATCCCAAACTTTGACTCTTGAGTGCTGAATAGTTGGACTCTGCTGCTTTAAAGCTGATATCCATTTATCTCTGCAATGAATTGAAATGCCCTTATCTACCCTCTTCCTTCCAACAACCCAACAATAACAAAAGTATTGCATGCAAGTGATGGAGGAGAAATCCTTTTTGGAAACAATATTGAGCCACAGATTTCTGAGGAATTTGGAGATGATATCTCCATTTGCCCCCTGCGAAACTCAGATTCTTTCTCTTGAGATTCTTTTGTCAGACTCTAAAAAGCCTCCATGGGGTTATCTCTAATGAGATTTCCAAAATACAGAGCAAAAATAACCTGAACATATACAATTCCATGGGAGTGCATTTTGGAAATGTATACCTTTGAATGCATGAGCATTTACTATTTCTGGATGTGGCATGAGGGGGAGTAAGAGATTTTTTGTTAGTTATTTTTATGTTCTTTAAAGCAATGGGAGTATAGTAGAGACTTTCAGAGTATTCATTTTAATGCTCTTCTCAAAAATTTGAAGTCTTGTAAGAATAAAAATCTTATCAGCACCTGTTCTTGGGTGGGTGTTGTAAACACAACCATCCTCCTGATGGGAGGTTTGGACAACTCCCTTGGGGATTAGTTTTGTCCAAAAATTGCTACAGGTTTGTCTTGTGTAGTACGTTATAAGATCGAGCTGGAGGGGTAGAAGACAGCAGACCAGAACAAGCAGGATGCATGCCTGATACTGGGGAAAAATGAGAAAATGCACAATAAAATGTTGAAAAGAAGCAGTAATTTCTGTGGTAATGATAGGAAGTGAAAAGTGTAAGAGATGGAAAAGTTGAGAGTCTTTTGAATGCTGGAATCATGTGACTTCATTGATGTCAATTTACATCATTAAATATATATTAAAAAATAGATATTCTTGTGGGATTGTCTGAGCATTCTGCAAACAAACAAAAGTGCACTCACTTTCTAAAGAGGGGCAAAAAAAGGGTCCATTATCATGATGTTGCAGACAGCAGAACCTGGTCCAAGATGCAAGAGGCAGTCAGGGGTGGTCAGTCTTGGGCATCCTGGCTCAGGACACTCAAGGACATCTTTTCCCTGAGCTGAGGGGTAGGACTTTGGGATTGAATAGTGTGAGAAATGGAGAAAGGAGACATTTCTGGGGTGGGATGCATGCGCTTATGCTTTCCAATGCTGAGGTTATAACATTGTGCCACTAAAAGATGCTTTGTCTTTTCTCTTTCTGTTTTTGTCCTCCCAGTCCCCTTCCCCCTTTGCTGTTTGTGCAAGGACATGGGCTGATATATCTGTTTTTTCCTTGTGTAACAGACGCCTTGTCTTTCCCTTTTCACGGACCAGGACGAAGTAACGGTGGAAACCACCGACCCTGAAAAGAATAAAATGGACAAATTAATTGAAATTCTCAACAGCATGAGGAACAACAGCAGTGACGTTGACTCCAAGCTCACCACCTTCATGGAGGAGGCCCAGAACTCCACCAACTCTGAGGAGATGCTGGGGGAGATAGTCAAGACCATCTACCAGAAAGCGGTGACGGACCGCAGCTTTGCTTCCACAGCAGCCAAGCTCTGTGACAAAATGGCCCTCTTCATGGTGGAAGGAACCAAATTCCGGAGTCTGCTCCTCAACATGTTGCAGGTAATGAGATAAAGTTAGTTGTTCAGATAGCTGTAGCATAACCTCACCTGATCTTATCATATATTTGGAGATGAGCTGTTACCAAATTATTTTTGAACCCAATTGATGAGTTCAAAGTGTACCTCCTGTTTTTTCTGGGCACATCTTTAATGGTTACCATAGATAGTGTGACACTGAGGGTATTATCAAGGTACTCTTCATTCTCATTTCATGAACTCTGCATGGAATTGTGGCATCTCACACCAGGGCCTCTCTGTGTAATAGGTCAGTTGCTTGAGGCAGAATCCCTATGGCACAGAAAGAAATGAACTGTGAGAGTCTTTCAATGTACACTGTTAGAGTGGTGGGGCTGTCTCAGCGCCAGCAACACCAAGAGAAGTCCCTGGTGGTCTTAGACACCAGGATGGTCCCTGAGCGGGCTTTTGGCTGCATCACCTGGCTGACGGGCCGGCTTCTGGATTTTGATTGCAAAGAAAACTGGAATAATTGTGTATTTTCTCACTATTCTGAGTGACTTGTTTATTGGTATGTGGAGAACTGGTTGGTTGTTCTGGTCCAAAACCATCAGTGACAGCAAAGTTGCAGAGGGGAGGAAAAAGCAGCTCTTGTAACTGGTCTATGAGGTTAATGGTTGGACTTGGTGGTCTTGGAGATCTTTTCCAGCCTAGATGATGCTATAAGAATGTTGGATGATGAAAAAAACGGGCTGTCCTCAACTGTCCAGGGTCTGCTGAGAGGAGTGTGTTTTACTGCAGTGCCACCATCAGAGAGGGGGGGTTGTTTTCTGAGAGGGGGTCACATGCCCCTCCAATTTTCTGCCTCTGGAGACAGGGTTGAAACCATGAATTTCCATCCTTAATTTAATGTGCATTTCCATTTGGCTGTTCCCTCACACACACATCTCATCTGTGGGACATGCAGAGCTCACATTTCACTTCTCTGCTCTCCACACGTCTGTTGATCAGCATCACTCCAGTTTTTGACTCATCTTGTTCTTCTTGCTGCTCTTATTGGAGATGCTCTCTTGGATGCTGTGCCTGGCTGCCTGTACCTGAGTTGGCTTTGTGGCAACACAGAAAGCAGGGAAACAAGGAGTAAAATAAAACAGTGAAAATCAATATTAGGTAATTCTGCACAGTGACTGGTCCAACTTTGGTTCTCTCCATGTTCTGCATGCATGTCAAACACATCTCTCCCCATGTCCACTGTCCTCTGCAAAGCCCTTGGGCAGCACACACATCTGCCCATTACCTGTCCCAGGTGGTGATTTTTTCCAAATGAGTATTAAAAAGGGATTATAAATGAGAATTAAGGAACTTGCAGGAAGAATCAGTCCCAGAATTAGCAGCAAGGGGCTGCTAATCCTGCTGTGCATCCCATTCTTCCTACACCAGGTCACTCTTGCATCTTTCCCTGTTAGGCTGAGCGATCTAAGAAATCCAGAATAAAGTCCAGGAATGATGGCCAGGGAGCAGCAGGGTGTTAGCCCATGATTGATGCTGATGGCAGTTCTGGGTTAGGGAGGACTCTTCCAGTTTGCTTTATTCTCTTGCCCCAGCATTTCAACCCATACGAACAGACTCAGTAAACTGATTTATTCTGCAGCATCCTGTGCAAGACTGAGTGGCTTCCCATTCAGCTTTTCACAGCATGAATGTAGGATAAATAATATATCTCCTATCTCCAGAGAGACTCAAAGTGCTTCCCAGGAACGTGTAGCCAGTCACAGTGTGATGGGAGCTAGGGAGGAATGAAGTGCAAAGAGGGAGCAGAGTATGCGGGTGACTGAGTTCATGTGCTGAGGCACAGAGAAATCTGCAAAAGGGATTTGTTCAGCCCCAAACTGCACATCTTTTATAAATGTCTTGGTGGGGCAAAAGGTGACAGATCACTACAGGTCAAAAGCAAAGTGCTGTGTGAAATTAAATAATTTAACATTTCCTTTCTGATAGTAAAAGATTTTGACTTTCTCCAAGCACTGTTTCATTTCCCAAACTAAAGAATCAGATACACTCAAACTGATTCATAAAAACCTNATTAAAAAGGGATTATAAATGAGAATTAAGGAACTTGCAGGAAGAATCAGTCCCAGAATTAGCAGCAAGGGGCTGCTAATCCTGCTGTGCATCCCATTCTTCCTACACCAGGTCACTCTTGCATCTTTCCCTGTTAGGCTGAGCGATCTAAGAAATCCAGAATAAAGTCCAGGAATGATGGCCAGGGAGCAGCAGGGTGTTAGCCCATGATTGATGCTGATGGCAGTTCTGGGTTAGGGAGGACTCTTCCAGTTTGCTTTATTCTCTTGCCCCAGCATTTCAACCCATACGAACAGACTCAGTAAACTGATTTATTCTGCAGCATCCTGTGCAAGACTGAGTGGCTTCCCATTCAGCTTTTCACAGCATGAATGTAGGATAAATAATATATCTCCTATCTCCAGAGAGACTCAAAGTGCTTCCCAGGAACGTGTAGCCAGTCACAGTGTGATGGGAGCTAGGGAGGAATGAAGTGCAAAGAGGGAGCAGAGTATGCGGGTGACTGAGTTCATGTGCTGAGGCACAGAGAAATCTGCAAAAGGGATTTGTTCAGCCCCAAACTGCACATCTTTTATAAATGTCTTGGTGGGGCAAAAGGTGACAGATCACTACAGGTCAAAAGCAAAGTGCTGTGTGAAATTAAATAATTTAACATTTCCTTTCTGATAGTAAAAGATTTTGACTTTCTCCAAGCACTGTTTCATTTCCCAAACTAAAGAATCAGATACACTCAAACTGATTCATAAAAACCTAGGTCAAGCCCTAAACCAGGAATTTTTTGAGGCATTCAGGTCTAATAGCCCTGACTGGAGACAGAGCCAGATAAGAGGCACAGAAGAGTCATTGCAGCTGCCTTGGTGTGAAATAAGGAGGTCAATTATCAATATCAATATGGTATATTGGAATTGACATATGATGTATGTCAATTCCAATATAGTACCAGTAAGGCATGTTGGATATAATGTCATGTTATAGAGTAATGTGAATATCCCATTGATGTATGATATAATTGGTACATTATCAATTATTATGTCCAATACACATACATATTTCTACACGTATATATCTATATAGATCCATATGTTATAATCATATTTTTATATGATTAACGATATAACATTACCCAGCTGCAGTCCTGGCCCTTCCACCATCAGATATTTTCCGCCAGCCATTTTTAGACAATTCACCGTTAATTAAAAAAGAAAAATAAACCTTTAATAAAACGCTTGCTGCAGAGCAGGATTTGTGTCTCTCTAGCACCTTTCAGACTAATCTGATCCCCGGGCGTAAGGAGCTCGGCTTGCTGGGCACCGGCGAGCTGGGGAATTACTGTGCCGGGGTGTGATAAATCGGGATCAGTGTGATCCCTGCCCGTGCTGCTGGCGCCTGGGGCTGCACTGCTCGCCCCCCCATCTGCTCCCGGCAGATGCTCCTGTTTTGTAGGGCCTTGTTTGTCCCTTTCCCTCAGGACTGTGATGGCAACAGCTCACCCCCACCAGAGGACCTTGGGAGTTGGTGCATGACCCTGTTGAGGTGCCCTGCCAGCGTGGTCGTACCTGTACACAGCATTCTTTTACCTGTAGACAGCATCCCTGTACCCTGCTGGACCTTAGAACAAGCAGCAAGGGGATTTTTTTCCCTGCAAAACAGTAAACTGTCTTTTAACCTGGCTCCTCTCCTGTTTTCAGCTGTTGACAAGGTGCTCATCCTCAAGGGTTGCACGTGTCCACAGCTTATCTCAGGGCACTTGTTTTGATCCCAAAAGAGATGCCAGTGCTGCAGCATGGGAGTGTTGTCACATTGTCCCCCTCCCTTCCAGCAGCTCCTCTGAAGAGCTTCCCTACAGCCAACATGGTCCACTTCATGCTCAAATGGGGTCCATCAGGACCACTCTGTTTTGAATTTATTCTTCAGTCTATGTTTTGTTCCAGAATCTTGGCTAAATCTTGAATTTGGGTGCTGCCAGCCTCTCAGGAAAAGACATGTGGAAAGGGGAGCCATGGGTTGGACAGCTGGTAGAGCTGCCATGGGGGAGCTTGGCACTGGGGGGATCATTTGGCATCTGAGTTGTCCAGCCCTGTCACAGGCTGCCCAAGCAAGTGGTGGAGGCACCATTCCTGTAGGGATTTAAAAGCAGCGTGGATGTGGCACCTGGGGACGTGAGTCAGTGGTGGCCTGGGCAGTGCTGAGGGAATGATTGGACTTGATGATCTTAGAAGGCTTTTCCAACCTAAACAAATCTGTGGTTCTGTGAATTGGGTGTGATTTTCTCCTCATTGAGTTTGGGTTAATCTTTTGATAGCAAGAGCAATTCTGAGCTGTGTGAGCCTTTGGGATGGACCTGGGTGAGCTAGGCCTGGGGAACTTGGACAGCTGGGGGCATGAAAGAACATCTTAGTGGACAGATACACAGTTTCTTTATGCCTCTAGAAATGCCTTCTTAATTAATACATTGAAAGTAATTCTCCTGCAAGAGGTTTTTCCTTGTCATAGTTTCACTCACTGACATGCCCAGGCTTTTTGTTGTTTTTTTTCTTCTTCTTTCCAGTTGGGGGGTTGTTAAGCAATGTGCCACAAACTCTTCACATGTAACATAAGTTGGAGTACTCCTCTGCTGGAACAACCGTGCTCTTTATAGCAGAGCTGTGTCTGCATCTGAGCTATGCAGAGCCAAGTGTATTATTAGAGTGGACATCACTGGGGCTGTAATTGTACACTGCTCCCCTTGGCAACCACAGCCAACAGCACATCAAACAGAAGACTGATACCTTCTTTTAATAATAATAAAAAAAACCCACCAAAAATCATGCAACAAACATACCGACACAGAGCAGCAGAGCCCACTGGCCTGCAGCCAGAGCCAGTGCCTGGTGCATCCCTGCTCATGGAATTGCCTTGCTGCCAGAGGAGAAAGGCTGGTTCTGCTGGATGCCCTGTGGCTTACCCTGCTGCATGCCCTCGTGTATACCCCATTTCACACCCTAATGCATACCCTAAGGCACACTGCATTCCATACGTCATAGGATACTCTGTGGCATACCCTATTGCACACCCTAATGCATCCCAAAATTTATACCCTAATGCATACTCAGTGGTGTACCCTAGGGCACATCCTGTTGGATACCCTGTGGCATTCCCTGGTGATTACCTTGTGGTACAGCCTAAAGTATTCTCTAAGACATACCCTATGGTATATCCTAATCCAGAGCCTGTTACATACCCTAATGCACTTCCCATGGCATATCCTGTGGTATATCCTAATCCACACCCTATTACATACCCTAATGCACTTCCCATGGCATATCCTATGGTATATCCTAATGCACACCCTTTTACATACCCTACTGCATTCCCTATGGCATACCCTATGGTATACCCTATAGTATATGCTAAAGCATTCCCTGTGGTGTATCTAATGCATTCCCTAATACACATCCTATTGCACACCCTAATGCCTACCCTGTTGCACACCCCAATGCATACCTTATAATTTACTTTACTGTGTATCCTGTTGGAAACCCTATGGTATACCCTAATGAATACCCTATGGTATATCCTGATGCATTCTCTATGGCATGCCCTATATATATATATAAATATATATATACCTGTCCAACCCATGGCTCCCCTTTCCACATAATGAATACCCTATTGCATGCCCTATTGCCTCCCCTGTTGCACACTCAAATGCATACCCTATGGCTTGCCCTATGGCCTAGCCTATTGCACCCCTATTTCACACACTGTTGCACATCCTGATACATTCCCAATGGCAAACCCTGTTGCACACCCACACAGGGTTTCTTCATGCTCTTACTGCAACCTCCTGACAACCTAGAAATGGCTCTTCCTTGGTTCAGTGCTTGGCTCTGGTTGCAGAAACTCCATAGAAACACAGAATATCCTGAGCTGTAAGGGGCCCTCAAGGATCACAGAGTCCAACCCCAGGCCCTGCACAGACTCCCCGGCAATCCCACCCTGTGCATCCCTGGGAGCGGTGTCCAGACTCTCCTGGAGCTCTGGCAGCCTCAGGGCTGTGCCCATTCCCTGGGCAGTGCCCAGCACCCTCTGTGGGAAGAACCTTTCCCTGATTCCCAACCTAAACCTCCCTGGCACAGCTCCAGCCGTACCCTGGCTCCTGTCAGTGGTCACCAGAGAGAAGAGCACAGGGTCAGTGCCTGACCCTGCTCTGCTTGTTACAAGGAAGTTGTAACTGCAGTGAGTCCCCGCTCAGTCTCTTCTCCAGGCTGAACAAACCAAGTGACCTCAGTCCATCCTTGTATGGCTTCCCCTCCAGACCCTTCCCATCTAGTCCCTAGAGATGAATCATGTGGGTTTTGGCAGAGGTTGCACTTGTGTCTCAGTGGCCTTGGTTGGGTTTGAGATGATTGGTGTGACCATTTATAGAAGGGCTCAACCAGGAAGGTGGCCAAAAATCCATTGCTGTCGTCCCACGTGGGGGATGGAAGGGGAGAATTTAGGTTGCAGCATTTCTCAAGATGTAGGCATAGTGGCATGAGGTGCTGGAGAACTGGTTGAATCCCTTTAGTAAATCTGAGTGCAGTGTGAAGTGTTTGCCAAGCCAAGTGTGAGGATTTGGGAGGAATGAGCTGAAGTTCTTCCTGTCCTGTAGCCTTTTTAATCTAAGCAAACAACCTCCCAGTGATAGCAGCCCTTTCAGCATTGTAAGGGTCTAGGTTGTAACCACAGACACTGGGTGAATACTGTGGGATCTGGGACATAGAAGTTGGTTGGACTCAATGATCTTGGAAGTCTTTCACAACCCTAATGTTTCTATGTTGGTCCGTGTTATTCTGAGTAATATGCTAATGGTTAATGCTGAAAGACAGATTTTTTTTCCCTTCTCAACATGATTATTGGTGAGGAACAGTTTGTGGTTTGGCAGAGGTGGAGGCAGGAGGATCCAAGTGCAGCTGGAGAGCATCTGACCTGTACACCATGTCCAGCACTGACTGCAAAAACCCATCAGTCCTCTTTCTGTGACTGTTTTTAATGTAATTTAATTAGAGATGGTCCAATCTGTGCACATAAAACACACTGATACCACTTGTCTCTGAAAGGGCATTGCCCAGCAGACATCAGAGAGGTTGCTTCACTGAGAGATGGGGGAAACAAGGTCCCAGTAACCCCTGGAGCAGATCCTAAAGCCATACAAGGTGTGTGTCTCACATGCCACAGCAGTGAGCTCAGCTCCATGGAGCAGCACCACATCCATCTTTAAGTTCTGTGCATGAGCCAACATTGCAGCCTTTGGTTTCTCCTCCAGAAGAGTTTGATGAGTTCTTCTCCCAGCGAGGTGGAGATCCAGCAGGGAAAGCCTCCTTGGCTCGAGCCTCTCCCCAGCTGTCTGTGCAAACAAGGAACACCTTGGTGGTGAATCTCAGAACAGATGCCAACTCCTCAGGAGCCCCAGCACAAGCACAGAAATAGCAAATGATGCTGCCCTTGTGTAGACACCTTCATTTAGGGGTCTGCAGAAACTTGTAGAGCTTGGAAACCTTTCTTCCCATACATTTCTGATATTGATAAACATCAGACTGTCCTGCTTTTGTAAATCACTGTCGGACTCCCCCAGCAAAAGCTTTGTGTAGCTTTGTAGAGATTTATTTTCCATACGCCCAGGGAATTCAAAGGCATTTCTAAATTCGTGCACACTCGTATATTTGTGTAGTGCTTGAAGGGGCACGGGGAATGCAGCCCCGTGGGTGGCTCTGAGGAGCATCCCCAGCTGCTGCATCCTCCTGCTCTCAGGCATGGAGAAAAATAGTGGAAAGGAGACACATTCCCTGTTTTTTTGCCTGCACTTGTGTCTCAGAGACATTCTCCAATTCTTTACAGTGTCCTTACTTTATTTTTATTATCTTCTCATTTTTATCACTTTATTCTTGTATTCAATTACTTCTTATTTTGCTCATAGGTTAACATATATGCTTATTGTATGTATGTTAAATTATAGGTATATATAATAATTATAGCTATATATTTGCTTATGACATATATTAGCATTATATAACTTACAATGTTACTAATTTTTTTTTTAATTCTTACTGTGGTTTGGTGGGGTTTTTTTCCCTTCTTTAGCATAGTCATCCGAGGCCAAACACAGCCCGTGCAAGTGTCGGCAGCAGGCAGGAGAGGGAGCCCGGGGAGCGGGCTGGCAGCCTGCCTGCGCCGCAGGTGAAGGGCAGGGCTGGGCATCCATTCGAGCTGGCCCTGCCTGTTACCCCGAGCCCGGCCAAGCCTGTGCTGCCCGCCCGTAGTAGCAGCGCTGGGCTTGGCCGCGGGAGGCTCCAGGAGCCGCTGGCACACGGGTCCCGTGCGGGGCCGGGAGTTACTGGAGAGCCCAGGATTGAATGTCCGGCTGCGTGCTTTGAACTTGCCACTTTTCCCAAGCGGAACCACCCGGCTCCTCCGCGGCCTTTCCGTGTCAAGGGGACGGGGTCGGGGCCGGGGAGTGCCGGGCAGCACCTCCCTGGAGGGTGGTGATGAGGTGAGGGAGGGATTAGTGCAGCCTAAGAGGTCAGGTTTTAACGGAGTGCAAAAAAAAGGGCGGTTTTGCACTGATAGGAAGGAGGAGACTGGGACAGGAGTTGTGCCACACAAGCATTAGGAGCTGTCTGAGCTGGGAATAGTTGAGCCAGACCCTAAATTAAACAAGCAGTTGGTTTGCACTGCTTCCTCAGTCTGAGCCCAGGGATTTTGGGGATCTTGTTGAGTTGCAGCTGGAGGTTGCCACAGGACCACTAATGTAGTGGCAAGCATCACAGGATGCCAAGGGGATTGTCCCCACTGCTGTGCAAGTCTCTGGGGTCCAGAGTCTGCCCAATGCAGCCGCTCTCATGGCTCTGCACAGGAAAGGTGTTTCGTTTAGACTAGCAGTGCATCATGCAGTTGAGGGTTTGATGAGAAGCAGGACTAATTTTCTTTTAAAAAAATCCCTTGGAGTTTAAAGATTGGCGTATTTTATTTTAATTCAATGTGCTGGTAAGGTTTTATACCTTTGTGATGCTCAGATGTGTTGTGAAAAAATAGCCATCACCTTTACTCCATAAATTTGTGTGGTTTCTTCTGGCTTCTTTTCACCTCAGAGAGGCCAAGATTTCAAAGCCATGGTGGGGGCCAGCCTGTGCTCCAGCATATGATGGGACCACAGGGATGGTACTTGGTGTCTCACTGTCTCTGCCAGACAGTAGATGCCCTGGGCATCCCCCAGTGATGGTGGGACCCAGCAGAGGCTCCTCTTGCTCGTGCAGGTTGGTGGTGAAGAGTATCAGGAGCACCCCTGGCTGAACTGCTGCTGCCTGTTAAAAGCACAGCCGAGTTCAGAGCGAGGACTTCGGGTGGTGGGACCTGTGCATAGCCTGTGCATGGGCTCGAGCACAGAGCAGAGGCAGTTCTGGGCTCTAGGTGGAGACTGCAGACTGCTGAGCCTGCCTGCATCCTGCCTGCAGCCCTGGGACAGAGCCAGGCAGCAGCCTTCTGCTCGGGTGGACTCCTGGCTGCCCCCAGCCATTGCTGGTGGGTGAGGATGCTGGGGGTCCTGGTAGAAAAAGCAGAAGTTTTTTAAAAAGCCTCAAAATCCATTTATCCATTGATGAGACGTGAGGAAAGGCAGGGGGACACTTCAGTGTTGAGACTCCTCCAGAACAGGCTGAATTGCCATCAGGTGCTACTCTCTTATCTGCTCCTGAAAGGCTCAAACCCATGGGGTGTGGGAGTATGTTCCTGTCAGCCCAAGGGCTCAGCTGGCCCAAGGCAGTCACCTCACAGACCATCTGCTCCTGCCTGCTCCAGCCCAAATCCAGCTCAGGCTGCTGCAGCCACCCCAAGGTGGGGATTTTGGGGTGCTGCAGGGTTGGATGATCCCTGCTCCCCATACATGCAGACACCCTGCTCTGCCCTGCCCTGCTCTTACCTGATTCCCTTCACTTCATCTGGGCACAGGAGTTTTGGAGGCTCAGTAGGACCCCATGATGCATCACCCTGCCTGGGACTCACCCCACAAACCTCACACCCCTCAGTCACTTTTTGAGGGAATGAAGCATCCTGCTGGCACAGGAGCAGCCTGGAGAAGCAGGTGCCGGGGACATCACCTCCTGTGCCAAGACCAGGGCAGATGCATGTGCCAGCATCAGCCCAAAGATGGGGTCTGGGTAGAAGGATGTTAGAGAGGGAAACACCTCTTTTTCTTCCCTAGGAAAGAGGGAAAGTGAGATAACGTGCTTTGCCCATCCCTGGCTTTGCTTGGACCCAGGCCCATAGCATACAGGGGATACCCTTGTGCTTAGCAGCAGGAAATCTCTCGTTCTAAGGTTTTCTAGCCCAGTGACAAGTTTCTGTACCAGATTCATTTTCCAGCCAAGTGAGCCTGCTGTGGTGGCCCCAGTGAGATGGTCCCATGGGGTCTGCAGCTTGAGTACCCTCAGCATCCCCCAGGCACACTTAGGCTCAGGGTTTTCTCCTTGCTGGGTATTTTGGTGTGCAGCTATCTGAGAATCAGTGCTTTCACAAAGTCCACATCCCCTTTGCCTACCCTGTGGGGATCATTTTGCACAGCCTTATCTTTCCCTGCTGGACATGTTTAAACAATAAAATGCAAAAATGATGGTGGGAAGTGGCTTTGGTGGGTCCTGGGAGCAGAGAAGCCAGAGGACAGTTGAGCAGTGAGGAATGAGGCTTGAGAATTACTTCAGGTCCCTGTCCTACAGCTTGCCAGGCCTGATACTGATACAAAACACAGCATCCAAGTCTTGGGGACGGGAGCAAACAGTGCTTGGCTGGAGGATGCTGCCTTACCTTGACACATCCTCTGATCTCATCAGCAGTGCTGTCAACCATAGGGTGTCCCCTCGTGCTCCTCCCCTCACTGAGCATCCCAAAACTGTGCTTCATTTTCCCCTCCCAGTGGTAAATTCTTCCACTTTTCTTACTTCCTTTTTTTTTCAAATTATTATTGCCTAAATATTAATTTTTTATTGAAGAGAGGATAAAGCAAGCATCTCTGGCAATGCTGGGAATCCAAACTCAAGTGATAAAGCCAGGCTGGACAGGGTTTGGAGCAACCTGGTCTAGTGGAAGTGCCCATGGCAGAGGTGTTAGAAAGTGATGGTCTTTAAGGCCCCTTCCAACCCAAACCATTCTGTCGTTCTGTGATAACACTTCCAGCCCAAGAGCAGCAGGAACTGAAAGTGAAGACAGCAAGAACAAAGTGTCCACCAGCTAAGTAGACAGTTTCAGGCTGGAAAACAAAATCTTTCAATTTCTGCTTTGTTCATAAGAGTAAGGCATGTTTCCTTACATCTCTTTGCTATTCCAGCCCATGCCATCCAGTGGTCTTACACAGTGATGCTCAAAGTCTGCCAACACATGGCAAAATGGACCGTGGCAGTCCTGGATATATCCCTTCAGAGATACAAAGGATGGAGGAATTGAGGGCTTTTGCAGGTTTTCTGCATCACTTTTCTGTAGTCTTAACTTTCCCGGCATGGATAGGCAGCTTCAGAGGCATTGTAGGGTGCTCCATACCTGCATGCTTCAGGGAATGAGCAAAAAATATTAATGCGTCTTTCACATCCATTAAAAAAAATTTAAAAACCAGCCAAATACAACATTTCTTACAGCAAAAGCTCCCTGGCTACGTAGAATTTGTAAATATTAGCCTCTGAGAAAGATTCTCTGAGCTCCTTAGTGTAAATAACATTTTTTTTAGCAGACTGGCACTTCACCTCCAGGCCTCGATTTTCAAGTGGTCGCTTGTCCCCCCCATCCCAGAGCTGCATTTCCAGCAGGGAGATCCAGCACTGGTACATGTTGCCCATGGGGTGCCTGGTGGTGGGAGAGACGTGGTGAAAAGCAGACAGAGGAGATAAGAAGGGTG
This sequence comes from Chaetops frenatus, assembly GCA_013400775.1. NCBI lineage: Eukaryota > Metazoa > Chordata > Aves > Passeriformes > Picathartidae > Chaetops > Chaetops frenatus. The sequence goes on along the minus strand of VZTR01028061.1, from coordinate 76,960 downwards.
ACAGCCCCTTTGCTCTCCGGCGTGTTTGCTCAGCAGTGCTGAGTGCTGGGCCAGAGCCACCACCTCCCTGCAGACTAAACAGTTGCAGTGTTTTCTCTCCCATGACCGAAAGAATTTAGTGGAGGGTCCCAGTATGAAACTTTACACGAACTCTGGGTGCCACGAATATCTCTGGCTGGGAGTCTGTTAACTCCTCCAGTTCCTTGATCACCCGCGCGGCTCAGTCCTGGGGCAGATGAAAGGAAGACCCATCCCACGATGGATCTGGCCAGCTGCCTGCAGGACCCCCCGTGCTCTCCCACCCACCGAGTTCTTGTGCATCCATCTTTCTGGGGTTGTTTTTTTTTTGTTTGTTTTGTTTTTTTTTTTTGGTTTGGTTTTTTTTGTTTTTTTTTGGTTTTTTTTGTTTGTTTGTTTGTTTTTTTTTTTTGTTTTGTTTTGTTTTTGTTTTTTGTGTTTTTTTTGTTTGTTTGTTTTGTTTTGGTTTTTTTTGTTTTTTTTTGGTTTTTTTTGTTTGTTTGTTTGTTTTTTTTTTTTGTTTTGTTTTGTTTTTGTTTTTTGTGTTTTTTTTGTTTGTTTGTTTTGTTTTGGTTTTTTTTGTTTTTTTTTGGTTTTTTTTGTTTGTTTGTTTGTTTGTTTTTTGTTTTGTTTTTTTGTGTTGTTTTTTTTTTGTTTGTTTCTTTTAAAGGAGAGAGCCAAGAACTCTGGTTGTAATGGAGCTCTGGAGTTTGCCAGTTCAGGAAAGACATGGACTTGTTAGAGAGGGTCCAGGGGAGGATTGTCCAAGTGCTGGAGCCCCTCTGCTCTGGAGCCAGGCTGGGAGAGCTGGGGCTCTTCAGCTGCACAAGAGAAGGCTCCAGGGAGAGCTCAGAGCCCCTGCCAGGGCCTCAAGGGGCTCCAGCAGAGCTGCAGAGGGACTGGGGCCAAGGCATGGAGGGACAGGACACAGGCAATGGCTTCCCAGTGCCAGAGGGCAGGGCTGGATGGGATCTTGGCAAGGAATTGCTGTCTGTGAGGGTGGGCAGGCCCTGGCCCAGGGTGCCCAGAGCAGCTGTGGCTGCCCCTGGATCCCTGGCAGTGCCCAAGGCCAGGTTAGATGGGGCTTGGAGCACCCTGGTGTAATGGGAGGTGGCGGGTGTATTGGAACTAGATAACCTCTAAAAGTCCTTTCCAGCTCTGATTCTATAGTATCTCATGCCCCTTGGACCTGTTTGTAGCCACCTGTGTGCACTGATGTCCATCCAAAGGTTGCCCACTTTCCTGTGGTACCCAGCCCAGGGACTTCCACTTCAGGCAGAGGTTTTGGGGATGGGAAAAGCCTCTGAGGCATCATTCATCCATTGGTCCTGGCTTGCAGGGAAGCCGAAGCTAAGCCTCAGTGTCTTGCCCAGCTCAGCAGATGGGTGGTCCCAGTCCCACCTCATGGTGAACACCACCAAGAGGGCACTTCCTAGGAGGGTCTTAGCATCCCACAGAAGAACACCCTGCCACCAGCTACCAGAAAAATCCCTCTGTGGACTGAACTGATGGGAGCCAGGAGTGCCTGTGCAGTAAAGCTCCTGATGTCAAACAGGATTAGCTGCCTGCCTTTCCCTGCCTGGTTTCATTCATTCACAGGCAAGCTGGCCTTTCAGTGGACACAGCCTCATTTCCAGTGCAAGTGGAATTCCTCCAGTCCTGGTGCCTGGACAAAGGAGCACCTGCCTGCACAGTCAATTTTCCTCCTCTTTCCAAATTTGGCCTGTCCCCATAGATCCCTCATCACCTTGACCTTTAAAGAGGACACATTGCATGTGCAGAATTTAATATAAGAATGCATCCTGCTGGCAAAATCCAGCTGGTCCCTGCTGCATCCTCCTGGGCTGCAAGGCTGGTCATCTCCAGGCATGGCATTTGCAAGCAGGATCCATCTATCAGCCACAGTTGGGGTCTCAGTCATCACCTCAGCCTGGTGTTGGCAGTGGAATGAGGATTTTCTCAGGCCTGGGACTGAGACATTGGCTTGTGATTCTCAGACAGGTGATTAGTTCCCCGTGTCTGTGTGTCCTGCAGATGGCAGGTCTTTTCCTTGCTCACTGCAAGGTCTGGCCGAGGCTGGTAATGATGTTTTGCCATGTCTGGGTTCCTGGGATAACAGATCTTTTAAGGTGATGATAAACTGCTGTTACCCAGCTGAGCTGACACCCTGGCATGTGTTTGGAACCCAGAAAGGTGTGAGATAGGAAGGACAGCAGTAAAAATTAAGTGATGAGGAAGACAACTCTGTCACCTGGGTAGTGCTGGAGGAGGCGCTGGCAAACATCCAGGACAGAAGGGTGATTGCTGTTGCTTGTGTGCAGACTAGGCTGCTGAATTCACCCTCCTGGTCCTCTCAGAGCTTCCACCCAGACAGTGCTCCAAGATCTCTAACAACTGCGAGGTTAACAGCAAAACTTCTGTTTGTACATCCATCATTATGTTCCCACCAGGGTGATTTAAACCCCAGCTAAATCAATAATTAACTGCTTGCACCTCTGCAGCCCCCCAAGGACCTCAGAGACATCACTGGCTGAAGCCATGAGACACCCACGTTGGGTGGGGAATTGCTGCTGCTCCCAGATTTGGAGCCAGATGGAAAGGTCAGGGTGAGACCAGGGGGCAGGAGGTTCAAGTGACCACTCACCTGGTCACCTCAGGCTGTTTGTAGACATGGGAAGTATCCACAGCTGCTGTTGGCTCTGGTCATCAGCTGCCTCAGTTATCCAAACCTGGGAATGTAAAATTGTTTCTTGTCCTAGGAGTTTGTCTAGCCCCTGCTTCAGAAAAAAACAGGAGTTTTCTGACTTTACTTTCCCCTTCATCCCCAAATCCTTCTGAGAGGAATAAGCACTGTGTGTCTGCCTGCTGGCTGCAGAATCCTTGAGTTGTTCTTGCTGATCTGGAAGAATTCCATATCCCTGGAATTGTTCAAGGCAGAGTGGATGGGGCTTGGAGCTACCTGGTCTAGTGGAAGATGTCCATGCCCATGGCAGGGGGTTGGAAAGAGATGAGTTTAAAGGTCCCTTCCAACCCAGACATCCTGTGATTCTGTGAATTGGTCAGTGACATCTAAACCAAGCTACAAATCATCTGGTGGTCAGATGATGTGGGGTAGGTGTCTGTGGGATGGTGGTCACAGTGCTGGTAGCCTGGACCTTCACCACGTGGTGTATTTCAGAGCCCTCTGTGATTTAAACCATTCACATATCTGTGGCCATTATGAAGTCAGGTCCACTCTGAAGGTCACTGGTAGGATTTCCTGCTTTTCCCAAAATGGCCAAAACATCCTGAGAAGATACCTTGTTCAAATGGTGCATGTTCAAATGGTGCACATCCCGCGTGGAGGAAGCGACGTGATGAAAGCCTGTGGGAGTGAAATGCCTCATGGCTGGGTGAAGCCAGGACCTCTGTGAGGCTGGGCACAGGGTGTCATCAGTAATTTAAAAGCTTTATCTGCTTTAAATGTCAATAGCTCCTTTGTTGGAGTCATAATAATTGCCATGATTCGCATGTCTCGGTCACACGCCCCAGAGCACTTCGCAGAGGAAGATGAGCAAATCGTTCCCGTTTGTTGCTGGATGGGAAATCAGGGTGCAGAGGTGATGAGAGCCCACACAGGGCTGGAAATAAACCTCAGTCTCCTGTGCTGCTGTTCTCCAGGTTCTGCGTGCAAGCTGTCGGCTCAAAGCAGGTTTTCTGTCATCACCCTTTTCTGCTCTGTCTTGTCTCTGTGCTGGCAGTAGCGTGGGCAGGGATGATATGAAGGGACCTCAGTGAGGTTCTGTCCTTGAGTGCAGGCAGAGAGGCCAGGAATGGGTGTCTGAAGGAAGAGCAGAGCCCATGGAAGAGCTGATGGTCCCAGTTCATGTCCCACCACTTCCAGCACAGGGGTTTTTGTAGTGGTGTCCGTGAAGTGAGACATTCCCAATGGAGCTGTGGGTGGTACAGAGGAGCTCAGTGAGACCCCACAAATCCATGGGCAGAGGTGTTTGATCACTCCCTGGTGCTGTCACAGCTTTCTCCAGCACCTCCTGAGCTCCTTCCAAATGCCAGTGCTCCAAACCTCTCATCTCACTGGTTTATACTCCTCAGGAAGCAAAGGTGCACACCAGAACCTTTGGCTCTCCAAGCCACAACCCAAATACACAAAGTATTTTAATTCTAAACAGGGAATAATGCAGTGATGTTAACTGTGCAAAATGTAATTTATGGAGGTCTTTCTAGGAAGGTTTGGGGAAGGAGCAGGCAGAGGCTTCTCCAGGACAGCAATAAGGAACAGAAGCTGTCCAACCTCTACCCGCCGGCTCCCTCCTTCAACCCATTGGATTTGTCTCAGCCCTTTCCAAAGAGCCATTTAGGGCTCCAGCATTTCGCAGAACACTGCCAGTAAGTTCAACTATTTAGCACAGCCTATCTCAGCTTTTTATATAGCTCTTAGTGCAGATATCTAAGCATCATATATTTCTTTTTGTGCAGTATTTCTGACTCAGTATTTCCTGCCTCCTTGACAATGACTGAGTAAACAGCAGAGCTGCCAGAGGAAGAACCCTGTGTTTACAGAGCAACAAGCCCAAATGCGCCTTTTTTTTCTCCATCAGAAGGTGGGGATGCTTAAATTAACCCTCATTTTTATCCCTCACTAAACTTTTGCCCTTGAACTTGCTGCTGCCAGAGTCAGCCATGGGCTGGTGGGCCCAGATATGGGGAAAAGTTATTTGGAACTTGTCTTAAAAAAAGTGCAGCGAACTCCCAGGGGAAGAATTTTTGGCTGCAGCTGTCTGAGCTGAAGTGAGGGCTTAGATCCGATGGCAGAATGCTGCTTCTCATCCCACCTGACTGCTGCCCACCAAGAATGTTGGAGGATGGATTTGCCATTCCTCTTGGCTCTTCTAGCTTGGTCCTAGTCTTGGAAAGGTCTCACGTCCACTGTCATGGGCTGGTGTTGCATGAACTGCATCTACATTGGGATGAGGAGTGGGCTTTCACTTGGCTGCAAGAGTGGACACCCCCAGGATAAAGGCGTTCTGCATTTGCATTGCTGGCAGGAGCCTCAGCCAAGTTTACAAAGGATCCAACAGGGGATGTCAGAGATTTTTCTGAGCCTTAGGCCATCTCTGTGATGTGTGTGAACATGGTGAGGCCCAACATGATGAATGTGCTTCAGATCTATGCCCCAAACTTGTCCTGTATGAGAGCTCTTTAGAGGTCCCCTTGCCACATGGTTTCCAAATGAATTCTTCTCCCAAACCAGGCAGAGGAGGAAGGCCAAACCTACCTGGTATAAATACATTTTATTTTAAACTATAGGCACTGAAGGAAGGTCATCCAGTAAACACACCCAGATTATCTACAGGCCAGAGCACCCCCAAATTAGTAATACAATTCATGTTTAAAAATACAGCCAAACTGATGAAAGATAATTTGCTTACTGCCCTGACATCACCACCTAAGCATGGGGCAAGCCAATCCGCAGGTTATTTTTATATAACTCCGTGAGGCATTTCCAGAGCAAATAAAGTTCAGTGGGCAGGGCAGTGACCCGGCTGTCTGGTTCCAGAGCTTTTCAGCCCCCTCAAGGCTCGTCATCAGTGTGTGGAGGGCTGTGGGTCAGGGCACAGCTCCACCGGATGTGCCCCGGGCACACAGGACGCGGGGTTCGTTCTCTGAGGCCAGTTCCTCACCTCCCCCACGTGCTGGCTCTGGCTCATCCCTTGGGGTTGCACAGCCTTTGGAGCTGCTCTCCATGTTCTCAAAGGGTCACAGGGCCTGCTGTGGGCATGGCTGACCTGCAGCAGGTGAGTCACACGTGTAACTCCATTAATCAAACAGCCCAGTGGAGCCTCGGTGGCAGCAGTGGTCTCCTCAGACACCCCAATGCAGATGAGACACCTCTGCATGGGTGGCACTCAGTGCACACCATGGTACGGGTCAAACCTGCTGTCTGAAGGCCAGATTTAAGGACAGAGCTCCCTGGGTCGCCTTCCTGGTGCATGCTGAGGTGCTGAAGTAGCACCACCCTGAGGCAGGTGGGTTTCTCAAGATGCTTTAGGATAACCCCTGGCAGTGCAAGTCCAGCTGCCACGGAGGCTCCTGCCAAGCCCAACTCTGGCCTGTAGGCGAGTGTGGTCCAGAAAAATTTCTCCCACTGGCAAGATGCTCTTCCTACTTTGTCAGAGAAATCAGTATTATTATTCCTTTTGCAGAATATATGCAAATCAACTCCTTTTGTGAAGTTTGGCCAAGCCTGAGTCAGCAAATGGAGCAAAATTGTTCCCACTGTGGCATCACATTCTGGGTGGAAATGTTTGTGGTGCCTTCTGCATCCATCCCACATTCCATCCCCCTCTCCTGTCCTTCATGGGGGTCCCTCAAAGTCTGCACAAGCTTTTCCGTGACTGAAGGAGGGTGGACCACAGACAGTTTTCTCTTCCAAAGATCTTATTCAGCTGCAAGGGTGGGGCAGTGTTCATTGATGTCTCTGTGTCACCCACCAGGCGCCACAGGATAAAAAAATTAGGGTGATGTGTGGTGGAATCCTTTCCTGCCCAGCTCCCATCCCAGGCCTGATAAGTTTAGCTTGGTTTGCTGGTTAGTTTATGGAATTTCCGGGGGGTTAGTGAGTTTGATGGTTTGGGGTTTTTTACAGAAAATTTCTTTTTTAAAAGAAAATTTTGAAGAGTCATTTTTCTTTCTTGCAAGGGTACAGAGCAGGGCGTGTTTGAAGCAGGAACAGGAAGGAGCAGAGTTTCCTGCAGTGGTTTTCATTCTTTCCAGTAATCTAGGACTGCAGAGCCCATGCAGTTATCCCAGGATGCTAGGAATTTCACAGCATGCCCCAGGGATCCCAAAATACAGCACAGCTCCCCAGGTATATGACTGTGGACCTTCCAGGTCCAGACAGGCCAGGAGGTGCTGGCGGCATCCCCAGGAGACAGGATATGGAGAGGAATCAAGGAAAAGCTCCAGGGTTCAAAGGGAGCTTTCTGTGCACAATATGGGTGGATGGGGCAGATGAGGGGCTTGGGATGCTTTGGTCTGGGTTTTTAATTTCTCAGTAATCAGGATACCGTATCTCTTTGGCTTTTTTTTTTTTTTTTAAACATTAAAATTCAGTTGAAAACTCCAGAACAAATAATTGGGTAACCCTGGGATGATAACCTGAGCTGGCAAATAACTCCTCCATCACTGCCCAGGGAAGGGCTGGTTAATGAAAGGATGAACTCTGCAAACTCCCCCGGAGAGTCTGGGGAGACCCAACAGGATTTGGCTGCAAGTTGACTTCGAAGTCACAGACACAGTTGGGCAACTGACTTATGGAAATGGGTGTAGAGAGGAATTAGTCATCACTGTTTGGTTAATAAGTGCCTCGGCTATTTTACAAGTCTTTTTTCCTGCATATGCAAATACATATTTTATTTTTCCTTTTGTAATGAAACATATAAATAGCTCCTGCCTTGGATCTTCTGTGCATATGGTTGTGTCATGAAAATAATCATCGTGCTTTTGCCTGGCTTTCTTTAGCAGCTGCTTCACTTAGCTTTGTTCTAAAAGGAGGATCTCCTGTGTGTTGTCCAGGACAAGAGAGCAAACTTTGGTGTGGTGGCTTTTATATCTCCCCAGCTTTGCAGAGAGCAGCTGCAGGTCAGAGCATTTGCAGCAATGAAGCCCTTTGTCTCAAGTAGTAGGAATAAACTGAGATGAAAAAGATAGAAGGTAATTTATTTAGTTGCTGGATTTCAAAGGTTGTGCAACCTGCACTGGGAGCATGCAGTGTGGAGAATGAACTTGTCCTCTCCTTCAGTATTCCCCTGCTTAGTGTCTACTAAATTTTAGTAACAAGGAAAGGTCACTATGGAGACAGACAAGCAAAGTTGCGTGGGATGTCATGCAAGAACCTCTGCAGCATCTCTTAGAGCCCAGAGAAACCTTCTTGAATCTGAGCACGATGCACTCCCTTGTGCCATCTTCTAAAAGGGTTTTTATTTGCTTTTTTCTGTGTTGCCTTGTGCTCTTTGCCATGTGCTTCCATCACATACATCCCTTTTCTTACTCTGTCTTTGGACAAACACCTTCTTTCTCCCCAGCTGGTGGTCTGATGGAAAGGCAGCTATCTCCCTGTGTGCTTCCTCCTGATGCTGATCCATAAATCACGTCACTGGGATAATCCTTAGTCATAGCAACCATCAGCTCAGGCGCAGGGTGACCTTTTAATACCAAGCCCAGGCTGCCCTGATCTTCTGGTCGGGCAGGGAGCCAGTCTCTGCCATTATTCTGTGAGACGCCAGAGAGCAGCCAGACCATTAGGATGCTCCTGGCCAGACACTGGGTCTGCTGGAGATACTGGAATGAATGGGCTGGGCAGGTCAATCTGGACCACCAAGCCCAGCATGGCCACCAGCATTTTCCCTGCATTTTGTTTAACCTCTCTGTTGCTGCTTTTATTCAGTCCTGGTGGTGCATATGGAAAAGTGACCCCGTGTCTGTCAGGGGGCACAGTAGGGCGCAGGGGACAGACACCATCTCTAGTGCAAGCTGTGGCAGTTATTGCAGGAGTTGGTGATATTTCTACAGTACCTGCTTTCTGCTGGCTTTGCTGTGTTGAAATTGCAGCCACTCCACATGCATTGAGTAATCTCCCCACTGTTACTAAAGAGTCAGCCTGTCTGTCTGTCTGTCCTCCCCCCACCCCAAGTTTCAATTTCCTCCTAATTCCCCCTCTAGACAGCCGTTGCCTCTCCCGTGGTGGTGTGGTGTTGGTGATGCAGTTTCTTGTCTCTGTGCCCCTTGCAGAAGGATTTCTCCATGCGGGAGGAGCTGCAGCAGCGGGACGTGGAGCGCTGGCTGGGGTTCATCACCTTCCTCTGCGAGGTCTTTGGCACCATGAGGAGCAGCACCGGGGAGCCCTTCCGAGTCCTCGTCTGCCCCATCTATACCTGCCTCAGGGAGGTAAATGCCTTCCCACTTTGTCCTTCCCCACCTGTGGGACAAGCTGTTGCGTTGCTGCGTGGAGATGCCCATGGTCCATGCTCCATGGAAAGGCTGTGGCTGCCTCATTCCTGGAAGTGTCCAAGGACAGGGCTTGGAGCAACCTAGGATAGTGGAAGGGTGTCCCTGCCCATGGCAGGGTGTCAGAATTAGATGGAGGGTCTTTAAGGTCCTTCCAATCCACACCATTCTGGGATTCCATCTTGGCTTTGTAATTCCTAGAGGTTTGCTCTCCCAACACTTCTCACCTCAAAAGTACCTACATCTGCAGGCATGCTTGGCTCTTCATGTATATTGTCTTTCTGCTCATTAAAGCACAATAATTAAAGCACGCACTCCCTTTGTCCAGGAGTCAGAAAGGACCAACAGTTGGAATGGCAAACCCAGAGTTTGTAAATCCCAGTGTTGTGAAGATCCCCACCTAAGCAGCTTAAACAGCTTCTTAAAGCAGGTGAAGCCACCTGAATAGATGAGACAGACTGAGGGGAGGAAGGAGGGAGAGAAATGAAGTCCCTAATGTCCTTAGACCCAGCCCAGTGCAGCAGAAACCCAGTCACCAGGGTTGGGGATTTTTCAGAACCTGGTCTGATGAGCTCATTGTCGGACCCTGAACTCCCCATGGCTCAGGGTGGTGGCAGAAGCCTCAGTGAGTAACTACATACAGAAAAGACAACTCAAGTGTTAATTTTCCATAGAGGAGGAGAGGACTTCCCTCCATCCTGTTTTAAAGATGGTTTTGTCTCCTGCTGGTGCCTGTAGAAGACTTTCTCAGAAAAAACCCGCCTCGTTGCCCAGGGTTGGAGCTGTGAATCTCAAATTGTCAGTGGTGCTTCTGTCAGGCCATAAATAACTCACTGTAAAATAAGTTCTCTGCTAGACCTCAGGCAAGGGAAGGATAAAGAAAGTGCTGGTGATGACTTCTTTTATGTGCATGGGAAGTTTCCTCTGAATGCAAACACACCGTCAACATTTTGTCTGGGTGGTAGTACTGCGGGCAGGGCTCACAGATGGTGACTGGAGCAGTGAGGGGTGCAGGCCTCATGATGAGGCACACATATCCAGAAGAGGAGATGGGAGAGGGAGACTAAGAATAGCCAAACTTCCCCAAAATCTCTGCCCACGGAGCTATGTGTCACCTTCTGGGGAAGATCTTGACGTCTGGCAAAGCCCCCATGCCCATCCGCTTCCCATCCGTAATCGTGACACAACACAGCCCTGATTCTGCCAGAGCTCTTCCCTTCCCACTCCTGTCTGCCCTCGCCGTGCTGTCACTGTCCCTCTTGTCACCTCTCTGCTCTGTGGGGACATGGTGGTGATCTAGAGGTGTGCGGAAGGACGTGAATTTCATATATCAGGGATATTTTTTGCTGCAGGGCAGCTCCATAAAAAGATTTACTAATTATATCAAGATGTCATGCGTAAATTTGCTCTTAAAAATACATCCCTGTTCCTTAGCAGGACAGGTCTGTCCCTGTGGTGCTGTTTGTCACAGATGACTTTACTAGGTGATCTTTAATAGTAAGATGATCTTTAGGTCCCTTCCAACCTAAGCCAGTCTGTGAGCCTAAGAAGACTCTTAGCTTATCTGACATGGGGGAGCCTGACCCTTCTGGCTCCCTGCCCCAAAGTGGTTGGTCTGCGACTGCTCTCTCTGCAGTGCTCTGACCTTGATTCATGCCATCCCTCTGGAATGGCAGCCTTTTTTTGCCATTACCAGCTAATCCTGCTGCACAGGGCCAGTCCGGAAGAAAGGACCCCTTATTTATCAGCAGTGCCAGGCTCTGAGATGGTTGCCAGGGCCAAAGGTGGGCTGCAGACACAGCCGAGGAGGTGGTGATGTGCTCTTACAACTGCACCCAGGAGAGGACAGGGACATCTGCACAGGCTGGCCCTGCTGGGTGCTCTGTCAGAGTGTGGAAAGTCCCTAACTGTGCAGAGTGCTCATCCCTTGGTGATCCCCATGAACCACATGGCTGATGTCCCAGCAGAGGAGGAGGTGTCACCATGGCCTCCCACATTCAGGTTCACAAGGTGTAGTAGTACTCACCGTGGGCTTTTTTCCCCTTCGGCTGATCAGAACATACATCCCCAAGTACAGTCTCAGCCCCTCACCCCTTACTCCTTTCACGTTGAGTATTCCCCAGCAATCTCCCTCTGTGCTGCGCACAGACCTGCATTGCTCCTTCTGCCTCCATCCTCCCATCCTTTGACCATAAATCATTAGCAGAGGCAAGATAACATCTTTCCCTCTGCCTGTCCTTTCAGCTTCTCTGGCTTTTAGTTTCTCTTTTTTTTTTCCTTTTTCCCTTTTCCTTTATAGCTCTGGCAGACTCAGCCAAAGGTCAGTGAGGCAGTGAGCAAGAGGAAGGGGAAAATTGCCTTAAGACTGAGGCAGGAATGTCTCTTCCCTTCCCCCTGCAAAGCTTCCTCTCTCCAGCTCCTTTCCCCCCAAATAAAAGCTTATTCACACCATCATTAGCTGGGTGTGAGGGTGGCCATGGGGACATCAGTGCTGGGTGGGGAGGAGCTGGGGACGTGGCTGGGGCATTGGGTGACAATGCCAGAGCTATTTATCGATCAGTGTGGATGGGTTGGTTTTGTGGGCTGGAGGAAAAAAAAAAAAAAAACCAAGTTCATTTCAGGCGAGGCTGGAGTGATAAATGCTGGGGTTTGCTGGCTGATCGACCCATTGCTGTCCTCATTGTCAGACACAGCAGTGGGTGTTTAACCATGGAAAAGGAATTTTGGGTCAGAGCTGCCACCTTGCCCAGACAGCGTTTTGGGAACCAGAGGAGTGGCTGTGCCCCTTGGCACAAACACAGTCCACACCAAATCCCCATCCTGAGGGGCTCTCCTGCACCCTCCTCCATCACTTGAGCTTGGAATGGGGGGAGAAGAAAGGGTCTGCCATCACATGCAACCCTGTGACGGCATCACCCAGGAACAGAGTCCCTGCCAAATGAAAAAGTTTAATTTCCATAACTGCTCTGAGGGTCTTAGGGTGAGGTTTGTGCAGACTGAGAGTGTGTCCTTGCAGCGAGGTCTGGTGAGGTCAGCATTGGGATTTTAGGCAAAGAGAGGGTTTTCCAAGAGAAGTAAAAGGTGGGTCCAGCTCTCATTAAAATGGTTTAATAGAGCTTTTGGATGGTGGTTTGGACCAAAACATGTTTTTCTGCTTGAAACAGTGCATATTTAGGTTGGAGGAGGGCAATGGGTACCCAAAGTTGGCCCAAAGATCAGACCTGGAGACAGCTGGGGAAAGGAGGAGAGCCCTTTGCAGATGAGAACAAGAGGACTGTTGCGGCCCCTAGATCTGGGAAGCCTGGGAAAAGAATAACAAAGCAGAGATGTTAAATAGAAATAAAAGCGCTTTCCTCCTATTCTTCCCTCAGAGCTTCGGGGAATCGAGGGCAAGCTGGAAGAGGGCATTGTTCCTGGGATAAAGGCTTTCCCCAGGGATGGTTATGTTGCAGCCCGGGCGCTGTGGGTTTGATCTTTGCCTGCTTCCAGACCTGGCCGTTCTCACTTGGGACCAGTGGTGGCATCTTGCAGGACCATGTTCTTCCATGAGCCTTTTATCTGGTGAAAATACTTCTAGCAATATTAGGAAGTTGTCCTGTCTCCTGTGCATGATGGTCTTAAGCAAAAGGGATGTCCCACTCTCTCCTTCCAGCCCTATAAGCTCTCTTGACTCTGGCCTCGCTTTATTTCACAAAACCACTCTAAATTTGTCCCTGAACATCTCCTTCTAGGATGGTGTGAAGTGAACATGCTGACATCTTTCCTGCTCCAAAGGCTCTGCCCCATGTCCAAACACCAAGGACCATGCTGAGCCGTGCTCCAACAATGCTTCATGTTACATGTCCCCCAAAAACAACTAAAACCAGGAGAATAACCTAGGTACTTTGGTTCTTGCAGCCTGGCCAAATTTCTTCTTTTCTCTGGCCTTCGGCAGAGTCAACAAAAAGGAGAAAATGGGTGGTTAAGGCAAGGGAGCAGCAAATGTCAGTTGAACCATCAGAGCCTTGTGTGCGGTGCGAGAAGTGCCCCATGGCTACTGAAGATGTGGAGATAATAAATAATATTATTTGCCATCTATTGTTCACTGATTGTCACCACTTTTGCCTTCCCTAGCTCTTCCCTAAGCACAGTTGGAGCTGGCTGTCCCTCATGCAGCTCTATGCTCCCATGTCTGTGTGAGCCAGCGGGGTGGCCATGGGCCACCCCAGCTCAGTGCCCTCCCTGCTTCCTCCCCTGGTGCTGCTGGAGAGGGGAGCGTTAGGACTGGATCTTGAAGAGCCCAGCCCAGCTGTAGGTGACATCTGAGCTTTGCAGGGAAGGAGGGATCACAGCCAGTGTGGCTGTTGGTGAGTGCTGCTGGGAGCTTTGCCTCCTCTGGTGTCTGTCTCATCTTCTGCCAATGTTGTTGGGACACCAACCCAGGAAGTGCCCCTGGGGCTCGGAGCTGCCACCTCCCTGCCAGCCCCCTCCCTGCCAGAAGCAGCCACTTCCAGCCCAGGTGGTTGGTGCCAAGTGCTGCTTTGGATGCGTTTGTTTGTTCCTACTATGCCAACCTGAGCAGTTGCCTATGGCAGCAGAGAAGGGAGGTGGAAAAACTGGCTCACGGGACTTGGTCTCAAGGTGATGCCATGTGGCAGTAGTGCCACTGTGGTCCCTCAAGGCACTTCACCAGCTGGTGTCCCACACGGGCAGGTGACACAGGGCACACTCTCACAGCCCATAATAACTCTATCCCACCCCTTACCCATGCCCCTGTGCCCTTCTCCTGCACAGGACTGATTTTTTGTTGAAAGTTCTAAGCTTCCTCTTGACACTTTCCTTCATGCCACTGAGGTTCCTCTCACTGGCAGCTTCTTGAATACATTTAAGTACATCCCAAACTTGCTGTCACTTCCAAATTTCACAAGATTATGCTCCTCACTTCCTCCAGGTCACAGATAAGGATGCTAAATAGGGCAAGTGCTCTGATAACAACTTGGTAGTCCTCATCCTTGACCTTCAGGCGGAGTTGGGTTGGAACCCAGTGGAACCAGTGGCTACAACCATCTGAGCCCAACCATCCAACCTGGTTTTTTACCCATCTGGTTGTCGTGGCTTGAATACAATGGGATTGGATATCAGGGGCGACAGGGAGCTGCTTTGGTACCATCCCACTGTGCACCTTGGACAGGGCTGTTGGGGCAGGTTCAGAGCAAACCCCAGGAAGCAGCTCATCACAGAGAGACTAATTAAACTGCACAACTCCTTCATGCAGGAGGCTGCAGGACCAATTCACGGCGATCCCTCCAGCTTGAGGGGGTTGTTGCTGCTGAGGCTGGGTGTGTACCCCAGGGGTATCCCCACAAGAGGGATGTGGCCATTGGCCTGACCCAAGACAGATGATTTTAGGGTCTTAATACAAACCCTGGGGAAGAGCAAGGGCAGCTCCCAGGCGCTGTGAATCAGCAGGGATCAGACCCGGCAAGCTGGCAGCAGGCAGGACAGTTGCTTCTCTGCAGGAGTTGTCTCCTACCTCCAGTCTGGTTGGCAGAGACAGTCCCATTTCAGCATCGTTTAAAATCTTGGCACGCTCCCATCGCTTCCCTGCCTTGGTACATGCTGCTAACTGAAAGCCTCGGGGTGGTGGTGCAGGGAGGATAAATACTCCCTGTCTAATTGCCTTCCCCCCACGTCTGAGTCTGCGGTGCAGCATGTAGACGGGTATCCACTCCCCTCCCTTCTCTTAGTGCCTGTTATCTCCTGGGGCCATGCTGCGTAATTTAGCAAAATATTCTAACACAGTAATTAACGTCTGAACTTCAAGAGGGCACTGCCTTTTCACTGTCTCCTTCAGAGGAAGAAAAAGGAAAACCTTCCCGGCTGCAGTCGGATGAGCGAGGAGGGTGGTGCTCTTTGGAAAAGAAAATTGTATCTTTTAACGTGGGTTGTGGTGCGTTTTGTTAATCACTCTCACTTTTTAAAAAGCATCAGCCTTTTGAGTCGAAAAAAGGGTCTTTGACAGTATAATGAGATGTTAGGATTTTTCATATTATTCTCCGAGTCAGAGAACGAAACAGAATTTTTGCTTTATCAAATGAGCAAAGGCACCAAGGTTGTTGGATCTTGACCCCACACCACACTTCCACTCAGGAAGCTCCATGAGGGCAGATCTGAACAGAGAAAATAGGCCTTTTATGAAGAAGGGGACTTACATAAAGTCCCCTTCTGGGACCCCCTAATTGGTTCTGCGAAAAATCAAAGGTTTGGTCTCCAGTCTGGTGGGACTGTGACAAGCTGGGAAATGTTTTGTCTAGGGAAAGGATAAAGGAGGAATGAGGACTGTGGGTATGGGAGGGAAGGGATTTCAGAGAAGAGGTGAAAAAGAGGGACTGAGGGTCAGGGACCTGGGAGGAAGGAGAAATGAGAAGAGCAAGTGGAGAATTGTCTTGGGAGTCCAGGGGATGTGGGTTGAAGATATGGCAGAGCTGGGAGGAGGGTCTGGGATTTGGAGCAAGTGTGGCATGAAGATATAAGGGATATGTGCACTTGCAGAGCAATGACTGGAGTCAGAGTGCAGGAGCGGAGTCTGCAAAGAGCAAGGGTGGATGCCTGTCTGTGGAACCACTCAGCGCAGGGGTGGATGTCCCTGAAACCTCTGTGCCTGCCATACATTAAAAAAAGTAATTAACCATGCAAAAAAGCTCCCACGCCCCCAGACCCCCATAGCTGTGCTGGCAAAAACACTCCTATGAATGCAGCTTGTTTGGGAAACAACAGATTTCATTTAATCCTGGTCATTTTGATCAAAGGGCGTAGTTAAGGTGGAGGAGGTCAGGTGTTACTTGGGAGCAGATGAGGACAGACCAAACCGAAGAAGGCTGCCCAGTGCCTGTAAGCCCATCTGCCCTGTTGAGTGTTTTATGTGCAGGAACATATTCTTGGAAAGCCACAGGACTCATGTAGTCCCAGCACTAAAACCATGATGTTGTATCTTAAATAGGGGAGGGAAAATGCCACCCTCTTTTCTCTGAGACCCCTGGAGAAGGCAGAGGAAGCAATTTGCACAGATAAAGAAGTGAAGTCAGATACCATCTCACAGGATGGTCCCTCCTCCTCGCGTGGCTTTGTTTTTCTCCTTCGCCCTCCGTACCAGGCATTGTTAGTTCCCAAAAACCCTTTCAATGGGATGTAAACACAACTATTTGCGTCTGCCACCGCGCACTCGCTGCCTCTGCAGAGCCAGGAAAGCACAGAGCCTCCGGCCAGCCAGGGTGGAGCCCGCTGCAATCAAGCGCCATGGTCTCGCCACTGTTTCTTTCCATGTTTTGTGTTTCCCCAGGACCCTTGGGATGAGATCACATCCTCCTCTCCCAGGGTTATTATGTCTTCGGACGGGCAGGATGAAGCCAGTCGTCTGGGTGGCTTGAACTCCCTGTGCACCCAGACCGGGTGGCTCTGGTCACCTGTCCTGCTCACCTTCGGGTCCTGGAGGTCCACCTCCAGTCAGGGGATGTGTAACCACCAGGCTACTGTTGGATTGCAGCGTCTGGGTTGATGAGTGACCAAATTTTCTTCATCATTGTATCCAGTAATTGCCTCTTAATGGTTTCCATCTTCGCAAGAATTCCTTCTGCTGTTCCAGATCCGGGGAGAGAGAGTGTCGTGTTTCATGGTTTCCCTTGTCTGCAGTGGAAAGGAGTAGGAGGAGTTTCCCACGACTGGGCACAGGATTTTGTTCCTCTGGCCTTAATTCAATTTGCTGTTAAGTATCTCTGAGTTCCTCAGGAGCCTGACAAGGAGGATAACCAACATTTTGGTTTACTCAATGCAATAAACAAACTAATCTCTTCTTACCATCCTCCCAGGGAGTCCTGGTTGTGTAATAGGAGAGCAGAAGTCTCCTCTTGAGCTGAAAGGAGCACATCAATGTAAAAGGAATTGGTACCACCAAAACTCGTTTATGTTGTCCAAAATATGTTAGAGAAAGTGTCTGCTGTGGTCATGGCTCTGATGCAGCCATGCAGGCACAAGCAGTTCCAGCACTGAACTCCTTTCCCCCATGCCACTTCGTCTGGGCAGCTGCTTGTGGGATCAGCAGTGGCCTGTGTTGGTGGCCTCTTCCTAATGGAGCAGCAGGAGCTGCTGTCAGACATTCTCACCCAAGCTGAGACCACAACATCTGAGTCAGGCTACAGGAAAGAGGGTTCTCTCCATCAGACACCCGATCTGGTTGCAGCTTGTGCATCTTCTGTAGCCTTGAAGATTTCCCAGATCCCCAGAGACATGTGAGCAGAAGGGAATGGGGAAAGAAGCACCACTGCAAGTGGAAGCAGCTGGACAAAGACCTGTCCTCCCAGCTCAGCTGTGTTTTCAAATCCCAGCAAATCATATTTTGGAGCATGGCAGAGCCTGTGCCTTGTGCAGAGATCAGCACAGGCAGCTCCTTAAGGGAAAGGTTTTCCCCAAAACTTTATGTTTGGGCAATCTCAGCATCAATGGTGAGCAGAAAAGTTTTCACTTATGCTTGTGAACTTCCAGAAGTCTGTTTCCATGTGCTCACTTGTTTCTTCTCCAGAGAAAGTCAGTCTCATCTGACTTTCGTCGCTCCCAGAGAGGGACTCAGTACCCCTTTGGAGAGGGTGGCACTGGCCCAGCTTGTTGGTGGGCACAGGTTGAGCTCAGCTGAACTTCTGATGTCCTGGGTCAAGGAACTGATGCATCTGATGGCAGCAAATTGTAGAAATCCTGAAACTGGCCCTGTGGTGGAGCTTCTTGCAATCACTCATCCACACACCCTTGTTTGTACTTTGTGTTTTCCCGAGTCCTCACTGTTTTCACCACCTGTGCCCTATGACAAGAAGAAAAGTGGACCTGTACCATAGCCTGTCTCTCAGAGAAGTGCGTGACTTTCCCCATGCAGAGCCATGCACTCCCATGGATCTTATCTCAGGCATCTTCCTTAAAGACTTGTGACAGTAGGTCAATAAGGGGCTGCTGGAAAAGCAGAAAATTGCTATTGATGTCTGTCTGCAGAGAGCCTGTGAAGCAGAGTTGGCCTGTGCTCCCAGGAGGACCCACCTAGCAGACTGTGGGCATTGCAGGAGGTTTTGGGGGCAGGAGTTCCCCAACTGTGGTCCATTAGAGCACTAAGACTGCCTGCAGAGCTGTGTTAGCACTTAAACTGCACTGTCGGATATAGGAAATGATCACAGAATGCTTTGGGGTGGAAGGAACCTTTAAAGCTCGTCCTATTCCATCCCCTGCCATGGGCAAGGACACCTTCCACTAGCCCAGGTTGCTCCAAGCCCCATCCGACCTGGCCTGGGACACTTACAGAGATGGACAGCCACAGCTGTTCCAGGAAGCCTGTGCCAGGGTCTCACCACACTCATCATAAACAAGTTCTTCAATCTCTTTAGTCTGAGTCTCCCCTTTTTTTAGTTAAAAATTATCTCCCCTTATCTTGTCGCTACAGGCCCTACTAAAAACTTAGTCCTTATCTTCCTTATAAGTCCCCTTCATAGGGGTGTCTCTGTGATGATCCTGACCACAGAGCTGGAACAGATCCATCTGTCAGAGGATGAAGTCCGTCACAGCCCTTCCCAAGGCCCTTTCTGGTTAAAAGCAGGACTGGGAAGCACCATCTGTCCTGCACCTCCAGTACACTACGTCCATTTTACTTAATCTCTGAGTTGCACAAATAACTGATCTTCCACTTCCTCATGGAAATGTGTCTCCATTTTCCCCCATGGCCTTGCTCCACACCAGTGAGCCGGTCACTGCACCTGGGCGATGCGTTTGCAGCTCGCTGGTTCCCCTGAGGTCGTGCTCCAGAGTCCCTGGGAGGGGGGAATACTGGGAGGCACCTCCTCGTGAGCCAGGTGAGGATGAAAAGCATACCTGTGGGCAGCCTCAGGCCTGGGGCTGCCTGGGTGTCTGTGCGAGTTGCCACTGGACGCGTGAACTCGAGGTTCCCGTCGGGGAGCCAGGGCGAGTGGCGCTTGGGCTGCGGTCAGCCCAGCTTTC
The DNA here is from genome assembly GCA_013400775.1 of Chaetops frenatus. Classification (NCBI taxonomy): domain Eukaryota; kingdom Metazoa; phylum Chordata; class Aves; order Passeriformes; family Picathartidae; genus Chaetops; species Chaetops frenatus. The sequence continues at coordinate 57,931 of VZTR01028061.1, read as the reverse complement.
CCTGGGTCTCACCCCAGCCTCTCCATGGCTCTGGGTGGACGTTTTCCAGGTTTCTTGCTCTTTCACACTGGAGTCATCACCAAAGTGTCATAAAACACTGCATGCTAAGGGATAGTTAGTGGCCAGCATTGCTTATGTGTCATTTTGCAAGCGATATCGCATGCAGTAATTAGCACTGTGCCTTGCAGGAGAAGTATCATTGCATCTGGAAAGGGTAATGTGTGCGTTGGGCTGCTCCCACCCCATCTCCTGGGGAGAATTGCTGAAGAACACGATTAAACCTGTGTGGTTTGGTGATAAGGGGCGGTGGGGCAGGTTCTCCTGTGCTCCTTGTGGTGTGGGCAGCCCTGAGAACACCAAGTAGGCGCTTCAGCTTCTCAGCAGGCCAGGTGATCTCACAAAGGAGATAATAAACCCAAATATTTGGGGTGAGTCCCATTGTCTTCCCATTTTGGTTTGCTCATGGTGGTCTGCGCCCCATGCACATGCATCCATTGCTGTTCAGGAGGACCAAGCTGGTTCTGTCCATGGTGAGGCATAGCTCCAGTTTTAGGGCTCCTTTGGTCCTTCAGCCATGGCTGCATGTCTACCACATGTGGTTTATGATGCTTTTCTTTGCAAAGATGTGAAGAGAAGGTTCTGGGCCACGGAGGCCAGTGAAGATGGGTCCCAATAGCACACCATGGAAAAACCATTTGTGCTAAAGAGCCACCCTGCAAGGCACTGGAACTCCCCACAACACACAGCACTTCCAGGAGCAAACCCTAAAACTTACTTTGGGTTGCTCATGCAAATATCTAGCACCCAGATCCCACCTGGGTACACTGGCTCTGAAGAGGACCTTTCCCAGTGCTCATCTCTTAGAGTGACATAGAAATTTGAAAGAGAAGGCTCCTGAGATCTTCCACTAGTCTGCAAGGCAGCGAGTCCAGCACCAGAAACAAAAGCGAGAAGCCTTTCGCAACTGAGGCAGGGTATTATATGACTGGCCGGGCAGATTCTGGCATGCAGCCTCCTCTCTTAGGAAATCAGGCAGACTCTTTGTCTGCTTTCCAGCAGGAACTGCTGCTTTCGTTGCCCGGCTTCGCCCGATACGGGGGAAACCGGCTGGAGAGCAAAGGGAAGTTTTTCTCGTAGACAGCCCCAGCCTCCAGGGGATGATTACAGGTTGAACTGAGGAGTGTGTGAGTCCCAGCTCACCTGCCCTATTGTCTGCCTCATGCTCCTCTTTCAGATCCCTTGTCCACGTCCACCAGCTGGCTTGAACCCTGTGGGAACCTGGTGGAGAGGGATGGGATGGTGCACGCAGTGGGAGTTGGGCAGAAGCACACAGCAGGGAGGAGCAGCTATAAATAGTTAAATAAATAATAATTCCAGTGTGGGAGTGCTAATTTAATGGGTATAGAGTGTTTACCTTAAAATATTTTAAGTAAATATGAATTAGATTGCAAACAGTGAATGCAATTGGCTGGGTGGTCACACGAGTGCTGGGACTTTAGGGCTGTGATTTCCATGAAGCTCTCAAAGATTTTCACCATTTTTTTCCTGCAGCCCTGGTCAGGTCTGACTCAGGGATCATAGAGCTTTGGAAGTCACTGTGCTCTGGCTGAAGGAATCACCCCAGTGCTTTGAACACCATCAGTGGGGATGAAATACCCTTTGAGAAATAGATGCAAGTTATCATCGACGGCTGAGGACATCGATGGTGGGACCCCAGGTAGTCAGCAAGGTTTGGTGCCTATGCTGGGCTCCCTGGTCTCCTCCTGCCCCATCATGCAGGGGTCAGAGGCAGATAGTACCTACAGCCCAGCATGCTACAAACATCAGCAGCAACATGCAGAGAAACAGTGACATCGTTCTGACCCTCCAGGCTTCAGTCCGTTGCACTGATGCAGGTGGCTGGCAGCCATCTTTGGCCATGGATTTGGACTCTGGACTGCTGGCTGTCCCCTGATGCACAGGGATGTGCCTGGGGTTGGTGTGCAGGCTGTGGGCCTCCCCAGCCTACATGTCTCAGGCAGAGACTCACCTGTCGTGCTTCAGACTGGTATCTCTTGCTGCCCCGATGGAGCAGTGGACCATGTGGTAGCTGGGTGGACAAGGTGGGGCACATGGTGCCTTGGGTGGATGCTGGAGCACATGGTGCCTCTGGAGCAATGGAGTTGGTGGATCCCAAATGGAGGAGGTGTAGTGTATGGTACCTGGAAGGACAGGGTGGAGCACATGATGTCTCCATGAACAAGGTGGAGCACATGGCACCCTGATGGACACACTGGAGCACACGCATTCTCCTTGTTTAGGCAAGTCAAGCAAGTCACACCAGATGGTGTCCGTGAGAGCAGCATGAAGTTGGAGGGTGCCTGCCCAGGGCTGGGGGTAGGATGTGTTCTCTGTTTCATCATAGGTAGGTGAGACTGTTCCTCATTAGCCAGGTAGCTGAGCACTTGACAGGGACATGTTCATCCTCACAAACACCTTTTGAGGTAGTGAAGCATGCCCCAACCCTGTGTGTGGGAAGCTGGGACTAGTAGAGTTGCGGCCTTTCTATGACCACATATCCTGGGCAGGGAGCAGGATCAGTGAGGAGAGTGTGGCAGAGGAAGGGCTGGAGTCAGTCCTAACTCTTGCTGTCACACTTTAGTTTTTGTGTTGTGTTCTTTGCTAAAGAATAGCAAAAATAAGAAAGGTGTTGTTGAAAGGTATATGTCTGTTACTTCATTTGCAGCCCTGCTTCATGCCACGCTGGTGAGCTAAATACCCCAGGAGGGAATATCTGGACTACTGCCTGTTTATATTTTTCCCTAACTGGCTTTTTTTTTCATTGTTGGTGTTGGGTTTAAAATAATCTCATGTTTTCTTGTGAAGAATCTGAACTGTTTGTGAGAACTTATCTCAGAGCAAGCAGCTTAGGCTTAACTAACATTTTCCAAACAACTCAGCAGAAAGATAAACTGGGGGTGGGGAGAAAAAGAAACTGTTGCATGATTTGAAAACTCTGGCTGAGCTTTGGCTAATAAGAGATAAAACCAATGGACAACATGCTCATTGAGATGCTGTAAACACCTTCAAAGTGAACAATCTGCTGTCTGCCAAAAACAGAAGACAGTGAAGACAAAACTCTGAGAGCAGTGATAATTCCTTGTCTTACCTCTTCTTTCCCATGTATATTTTCCAGACAATGTGGAGCTGGTAAACAGACATTTATTTGTAGAGGAAAGGAAACATGGAAAAACAAGAGTGGGAAGGAGAGGTGATAAGGCCTAGAATCACAATTCTGATTTTAACTAACGGATGTGACTTTGGAGTAACATTTAGTTACGATGAGCAATGTTTATATGGGCAGCTTTAATCAGTTCAACCGCTTCTAAAAAGTCTGCCTTTTCTAATGAATTTCAGATACTAGTGAAGCCAGTTTTGTCATTTTTCCTCCTTTTGCTCAGTAGTTACTACACTCAGGAATAAGCTCAGGGCCATCAGGGCTTGTTCATCCCAAAGTGATGGGATGGAAGTGGCTGTAGCTTTGAGCATTGCCAGTACCTGTAATTGTCATAAAGATGAGAACAAAGAAAAATGTGTATTTTTTGTTCTGTTTGAGGGTCCTTGCTTGTGGTTCCAGTGTTTCTGGGGTGAAACATGCTGAGCTGCTACACTTTGCCCTTGTCAGGTGAAGCTGTTGATCCTGACTGCACACCCTGACTCTGAACCAAGAGAGATGAGCATGTTCCTGCACCATCCTGTGCCATGCCCAGCAACGTTTTGGGTCTTTCCTGAAAGCTGCTGCTGCTAGCAAGTTCGTGTTTGTAACACAGAGTCCATGGAGAGCAGAGCAGGGTTGGAGTTGGTGCACCTGACACTCCGTAGTTTCATTGGCACCCCTTGCCCTTGCACACTGTATAATCAGCCTGGAAGGAGCTGTATTAATTATGGTGTATTGGATGAAACCCATTCCCATCAGGCAGTTTTGTGGCTGTCAGAAGTGTCCCCACAGGGATGGAGAGGTTCAGGGGTGGGTGGCAGAGCCCTTCGCTTCCAAAGGGCTGCTCCCAGGACTGTGCTCCTCCAGTATTGTTGACTGATGGCTGTATTTATTCCCTGTGTGTGTGAAATGAGTGTGTTTTCTCACTGCCTGCCATGGGATAAAAAAGTAATATAACCTAAACAAAATTTAGTATGAAAGTTGTTAATCTAAATTTTACCCCATGTTTTGTCACTGCTTACTTTAAAATTTTGTATGGACAATCTGTTTTCCCCTCTTCTTCTGATTTTGTGTCCTTTCCTCTTGGAAGTGTCAAAAGCCAAGCTGGACAAAGGCAGAAGGAAAGTCATAAGGGAGGAGGAAGAAGAAGAGGAAGAGGTCATGCATTTCTCACTGCTTCTCTCTTCTCTCTTTCACAGTTGTTGCAATCTCAGGATGTGAAGGAAGATGCTGTGCTCTGCTGCTCCATGGAGGTAGGGAAGCCCCTCTACATCAGCCCTGGTCCTCATTACTTTGCCCCTTCCATCCTTGCCCACGCATGTGTCAAGCAGCTGTTGGATGTTTCCAGACCCAACAGCTGTGTTGCCTTTATGCATTTTGGAATGATGAATTGGTTTGGGTTGGAAGGGACCTTTCAAGGTCATTTAGTCCAACACTCTCCTGCAGTGGTCATGGACTGTCCACTGTCCCAGGCTGCTCCAAGCCCCAGTGTCCAGCCTGGCCTTGGCCACTGCCAGAGATCCAGGGGCAGCCACAGCTGCTCTGGGCACCCTGGGCCAGGGCCTGCCCACCCTCACAGACAGCAATTCCTTGCCAAGATCCCATCCAGCCCTGCCCTCTGGCACTGGGAAGCCATTGCCTGTGTCCTGTCCCTCCATGCCTTGGCCCCAGTCCCTCTGCAGCTCTGCTGGAGCCCCTTGAGGCCCTGGCAGGGGCTCTGAGCTCTCCCTGGAGCCTTCTCTTGTGCAGCTGAAGAGCCCCAGCTCTCCCAGCCTGGCTCCAGAGCAGAGGGGCTCCAGCCCTGGCAGCAGCTCCGGGGCCTCCTCTGGCCTCCCTCCAGCAGGTCAATGTTCTTCCTGTTCTGAGGACCTTAGAGCTGGATTCAGGACCCCAGGTGGGGTCTCATAAGAACAGTGTGGGTAGAAGTCCCATCACAAAGCTACATCATCCTGGTTTCTTCAGATCTCACCCTCCATTAAGTTTTTAAGCACAGAAACAGCTGTATTGGAGCAAAAGCTGCCCCGTGACTCCCACAGAGGTTTGCTGTGCTCAACAGCAGTTTTGCAGAGCAGCAAATGACTGGACATGGCACTCACTGCTCTGGTCTGGTTGACAAAGGGGTGATCAGTCACAACTCATTGGACTCAATGACCTTGGAGGTCTTTTCCAACCTAATTGATTCTGCGATTCTGTGAAATGTAGCAGAGTTTTATTGGTTACTTTTTTGAGAAGTGATTGGCCCATGGGGATAGATGCTTTTCATGCAAAGAGCAGTTGAAGTTGAAGCCTGAATAGTTAAAATTCAGCAAAGCAGATGAGGAGGAGTGTTTGATTTTTCAGGTGAGGACTTTGGGGAGCTCTGCTTTGAGGAGCCTCTCATGATGGTGGACTCGTCTCTGTCCACCCCAGACCTGGACCTTCTCTGTAATACCAGCTAGGCTTGTGCTGCTCTATGGAGGCTCTCTAAGGAGTAATTGTTTTAGAAAAGGCCCTTGGCCATCTTCAGCAAAGCAGCACGGCAGGTATAAATGCAGATCTCGGCAGGGCAGGATTTGTTATGCACACAGGAGCGTTCTGCTTATTCCAGCTAATGACTGGGAGTCACTGGGAGCTCTGAATCAGCGAGTAAATGAAGGGCCAGGTAGAAGGCAGGAATACCACATCACAGCCTGCACTTTGTTTTGACAATAGCATGATTTTTAGGGGGGATTTTTTTTTTTTTTTCAAAGGCAATCCGTCGCTGCTGCCTTTGAAGTCAGTGGGAGCTGAACCATTCACTCCTCCAGCAGCCTGGTGCAGATGCTTTTGAAAACCTCGCCCTTCGTGTTCAGCTCTTGGAGCCTGCTGCTGGGTGGTTTTGATTTTCAAAAGCCACGACGCCTTTAACCTTGCCTGCACCAGGCAGGGCAGAATGGAAGGGATGGGAGGTGTCTGTAAGAAGCCAGAGGGGTGTTTTAATATCATAGAGTGATAGAATCATAGACCGTCTCAAGCTGGAAGGGACCCACAAGGATCAGTAATCCATGGCTGACCCCTTCTTCTCCCAACAGCTGCAGAGCACTGGCCGGCTGCTGGAGGAGCAGCTGCCCGAGATGATGACGGAGCTGCTGGCGATAGCACGTGACAAGATGCTGTGTCCCTCCGAGTCCATGCTGACCAGGTCCCTGCTGCTGGAGGTCATCGAGCTGCATGCCAACAACTGGAACCCTTTGACGCCCACCATCACACAGTACTACAACAAGACCATCCAAAAACTGACGGCTTGAGGGGCAGGGCAAGGTGGGGTGGTAAGAGACAAGGAGAAGACATGCGCCTTGACGGGACCCGGCAAGAGCTTTTCTGATTTAAATCCCCCAGCAGACCAAACCCCAGCATGCTCAAGAATACGTTCGTGGGGTGGGGAGGGAGCAGCATGTTTCTTTTTCAGCCGCGTCGCCAAGTGCCACCCCTCCTCCCTGCCGTGGTTTTGTTTTAGGGGTTTCTTTTTCTGAACTCATTGCTCAAGCAGCAGCAGTGCATCCCGCCGGGTTATTGTTTGGCTTTCGAAAGAAGACAGAGAATTTGGAAAAGGAGGGGAAAAAAAATAATCCAAGTGGGGGCTAGTATTGTTTTCACGCCGTCCTCCTGCCTTGCCCTGGCCAACTGTGAGGAGACAGCAGGCAGCAGATGTCTCGGGAGGACAAAGCCAGGCACACACCACACCAGACGCTCATAATTGATGGCTTTTGTCAAGCGGGGCTTGCGTTAGGTTTCCCCCTCCTTCTCTTGTTTTCGACTTTCTGTGTGTTCCCCCACCTACCCACCACCCTTTCAGAGGCAGATTGGAGAGTGGGACGACTTTCTTATTTGCACTGGGTTTTCTTTTCCTCGAGCATTTGTAATTTCTTCTTATCTTACTGTATTGTTGGACAGACAGTTGTGAGCAGCTCGGGGACGGGGAGCAGCGCCTTCTCTCGAGCTAAGTAATGGTTTATGTGAAGATGCTGAAGCAGAAGGAGTGTTTTAAAGAAGTCCTAAAGCCACTGCAGAAGTTACGTAGCCACCGTCATCTTGCCAGTAACCTCCTTGGTGGATTGAGAAATGTGTCCTTTGAGCTGGGGGCTCTAAAAACAGGGGATTCTGTGGCTCTTGCTGTTCAAGTTGCCGTTATTTCTCAGCCACTATAATCATTTAATCTTTTTTTGTAATTTTTTTTTCCATTGAAGGAGTGATTTATTGTTATTACTGTCATGGTTGTAATTATACATTTAAATCCAGGCCTGTTATAGTTGGGCCTAATAATGTACAGGACAAGGGAGAAATGAAGGTTTGATGTTCTTTGGAGATTGGTAAAGAGAAGACAAGCAGCGTATAGCAAAAAAAAAAAGAGGAAAAAAGAGAAATAGAAAAAGCCAAAAATAGAAGTTTTGAGCCTGGCTTCTAACTCGCTGAATATGCTATCCAACGTTCCTAGGTGTGCAGTGTGCAGGAGCAGCTCTGTCCCACGCTCGGTGTAAGTGACACAGTGCCATCAAGGGATGGGGGATATCTTGAGAGAGGCAGAGTGTGCTCGGGGATGCCCAGGTTGCTCCAGGATACCCTCATGGCTCTGTGCTGGAGCATTCCTGAGCAAGGGGATGGCTGTGGGGGACGGTGGGGAGGTACCACACAGAGGGTGAGAGGCTGGTCCGGGCCAACGCCTGAATCATGAAAACACGGTAGGCTCCTTATTTGCTGATCTAGCAACACTTTGACTTAGGAAACCCTTCCAGGTGCTTTTTCTCGTGAAGCCTAGCGAGGGTGCAGGCTGCCTCATCCTGCCTGCAGGAGCTGAGGAAGGCATGGCGCCGTCAGCCCATCCTGGTTTCTTCTCACTGTTCAATTTATTTCCTTCATGATGATAAGAGAATTTATGCCGCAAGGATGGTGCACACGGATCCCGGACCAGGCAGGCTGGGCTGAACCCACCAGCCCAAACCCATTTTTCCAAGCAAAACGTTGCATTTCTGGTGGCTTGTAGAGAAGAGAGATTTCACTCCGACCTCCTTGGATGTGCAGTATGTTCTTGGGTGCCTTATGAATGTGTTGGTCTGTCTGCGATGGGGAGGAAGCTTTTGCTGCAAAATTTAAAGGGCAGAAATTTTCAGCAGAAAGTGCACTGCAGGGGGTGAGAGTCGTGATGCTGCTGTTCAGTATTATCTGAATTTTCATCTGGTTGTCTGCTGATCCAGTTTTCATTCTGCATTTGGAGCAAGAGGAGCAAGCTGGAAACAGGCGCTTCAGTTTTCCTGTCTTCTCAGAAAGCAGCAAAATGATTGCTGAGCGCACTGGAATTGTCTGGAAAAATTAACTTTCGCTTCACTTATTCAAGCCCAGGAGCTTCACACCGTGACAGCGCGCCTTGCGTTGGGTCAGCTTTGTTAGTAGCAATGTAGTTTGATAGTGTTAATGAGCAAATGAACTTCATTAAGGCGGCAAAGCCCATCAGTATTACAAGGCTCAGGGTTGTGCCCATTGCTCTTTGTTTTTCCTGCTCCCTGAATTCCCAAGGAGTGGAGGAGAAGGGGATATAACACCCATCACAGTGCACTCAGGCAGAGTGTCAGTCTTCTGGGAGAAGGCCTGAAAAATTGTTTTTTGTCTTGATTTTTTTTCTTTTTTTCAAGAACAGAAAAGTCCTATAGCAGGGACAGCAACCTAATGGGTTGGGGTGCCAGGGATCCTGCCAGCAGTGATCCAGACTGCCACTCTGGCCCTGCAGCTTCTCACGTCTCACAGAACTTTTTCTTGGGATGTAGTGAAAGAAGAAAACAGAGAAGAAAAACACAGATAATTGGGGATTTTGTTTCTAAAAACTTGAATTTTCACCCATCAGTGCATCCGGAGGCATTCAGAGTCAAACTGTTAGCCACAGGGCAGTATTTCCACTAAAGCATTTCTCTACCCCTACCTGCTGTGAGAGCTTATTCAGTTTTCTCATTGTGGGGCAATCCTGCAACCCCCACTGACCAGGCTTGGCCCATGACTTTCCATTCCAGTGCTGGAAATGAAGAACTTTTGTGTGAAATTGCTTTTCAATGTCTTGCCGTTTATCTCCGCTATTAACGTACGTTCATCTAGCCATTAACTGCTTTGATACATCAGTCACTCTGTTGATGTCCAAGAATCAAAATGTTGACCAAAACCGGGGTTTTTTTCCCCAAAAATTAACATGCTGCCAATGGTATCTTTCTGAAGTCCATCAGTAGGAAGCCAGCGGGCACATGGCATCATTCACCAGAGTACTGTGTTGGGAAGAGAGGCACCACAAGGACATTTGATGTGCAGGATGGGGAACATTGCTGGGGAACTTTTTGGGATGAAAGCACCTGGGGATCCTGGAGTGTTTTCTTCTCTTTTTCTTTTTTTCTTTTTTTTTTTTTTTTTAATCTTTTGGCTTACTTTAGAAACGGTCGCCAAAGAGCATAATTCTCCAACGTGTATTTTTAGGTGCAAAGCCACCAACCACATCTCCCCAAATCAGCCAGATTCCATCTTTGCTGCTCAATAAAAAAATATCTGTGTGGGGTTTTACTGTGTTGTCCCCATACAACTTTGTCAGCAAAGGGGAAAATAACCCCCTCGGGCCAAATGTGTGTGGGGCCAAACCTCAGGGTGGTGTGAAGGCGAGTGGCTGCAGCATCACCTCTGTGCCCATCTCCCTGGGATGCAGAGCAGGTTTGCTGCCTCTCTGCCAGGCTCCCCAGTATATAGTTCACCTTATTCCTAGTGAAAATCTTTCCAAACTGATGGGTTTTGCTCCACAGAAAGGGACTTGTTTGGTTTCCCCATGAGAGATTCCACTGCTGTTTGAAGAAGTCTCGTGTATATAGAGGTGAAACAAAAATGGGGAGAAAGAAAAAGTAAGTGATTTGCTTGGTTCCCCTCTTCCCCTGAAGGAGATTAATTGGTATCTATTCTTGGCATGATTGATGGCTTTGAAAGAAAACTTGTCAGAATAACTTATGATTTATTTTCATGCTTATTTTTATAACACCCCTCACTTGGAGAGCTCTCAAAATCTTAAATATGATTTTATTTTTTTTTTTAATTTACCTGCTGGGTATTTTATGGCTTTACACTAATTTTGCTCTTCTTGGTGGTAGCTATTAGGCAGTCCTGGTGATATTTTCAGTATTTTTTCAGAAGAAATGATGCTAAGGGTTGCAAAGTCCACTGTCAATAGCCAAGAGAGCTGCAGTATCCTGCAGAACACGGAGTTAATGCTAGTAATTTTTTTTTTAATGTATTTATTTGCATTTGAAGAAGCGACATTTTTAATTTAATCATATTTGTTAAACTAAGCGCTTTAAAAAAATTTTTAAAAATTAAAAAAAAAAAAGGAAGAAGGTTTTGGGGAGAGTAAAGACTAGCTATTCATACTTAGAGAAATCACAAACTCATCATTTTCAGCATTTCAGAGACTGTTAAAACAAGGGAGCTAATGACTCTTTGTGGCAATTCAGTCTTTGTTTATAGAACATCCAGACACACTGTATGCTATAAAATGCATAATCTGAGTAATAAATGTTTAAAGCTTGACATTTCCCCGTTTCTTTGTGGGTATGCGCTGTTGCTTCTCCTGCTCTGGGAGGGACCATCCTTTAGTTCAGGATGGAAGGAAAGGAATATGTGGGTGGTGGGAGCAGAATATCCCTCAGGGTGGAAGTGCAGCTCAGGAGGGCTCTGTGGGGACACCTCGGTGCTCCTGGCACCTATCACATCCTGCTGCTCTCCCAGTCACTTCTCACAGGGGTGAGGGTGCAAAGGGCTCAGAGCTCCATGGATGGTGCCCACTCCCCTGCTCCCCATCCTCTGCCCAAAGCGAATTTCCCCTCTCTTGGTGTCCTACCTCAGCTGGGTCTAGCGGTCTGCTAGAGGATCCCCCCTGATTTAATCACATGCATTCCACCCAGCACTGCAGCAACAAGGGCTTGTCAAGCACCGGTGCCAGTTAAAAATAGTCTTCGAAAATGATACTCAAGATGTTTATCACAAAATCACAGAATATTCTGAGTTGGAAGGGACCCACAAAGACCATCAAGTCCAGCTCTGAAGGGAATGGCCAATATGGGGATGAAGCCACAACATTGCCATTATCAGCACCATGCTCTGACCAACAGAGCCAGTCTCAGAAAAAAACAGGTCTTCCTCTGAAAAAGGTTTCTCAAGCCAAAGGCAGTTAATTTTTGGCTAACTGAAGTGCCTGCCTCTTTTCCTGGGCTGAGGAAGGTAAAAAGAGAGGGGAAAATGAGATGGAAGTTGAAACAAGGGGTGAAAACACCATCAGGATGCCACAGGGAGATGCATGTAGCTCCCCACATCTCTAATCCCCACATTCCCCCTCCATTTCCCTGATGCCAGAGCATCTTCTCCCTCTCAAGTACGGGACTCACAGGACACAACCAAGCACCACAGATGTCCAAACTCCCCCGGGGGCCACCCCCTCCCAGAGCCAACCTGTTTGCTCCAGAGAGCAGGGCTTTGTGGGAAGCTCCCTACCTTGCCCATCATCAGTGGAAGTGTCTTGGCTCCAGAGTGATGTCCTTTCCCTGCACACCTCACCTTGTCCTACTGCTCTAAGTAATGGTGGGCTTGAAAGTGAACCTCAGAAAGTTGGATTCAAGAACATTTAGAATTTAGCTCAGATACTGGGAAGGAATTGTTGTCTGTGAGGGTGGGCAGGCCCTGGCCCAGGTTTCCCAGAGCAGCTGTGGCTGCCCCTGGATCCCTGGCAGTGCCCAAGGCCAGGCTGGACACTGGGGCTTGGAGCAGCCTGGGACAGTGGAAGGTGTCCCTGCCCTTGGCAGGGGGTTGGAACAAGGGGGTCTTTAGGGTCCCTTCCAACCCAAACCATCCTGTGATTCTATGAAATGCCATATCTGAACATGTGCCACCCTTTCCAAGGATCCACTCCTAAACATCCCCATCATGAGCCCCAGCCTGCAGCCAGACCCTACATCTCTGGGTTGTGCTGGAGATGGAGTCAGGCCTGTTCCTAATCAGGAGTTTGAGCATCTGGACCAGCTCTGGGAAGAGTTTATCAGCACTGGAGTTGGGCTGGGAGCAGACAAGCCAAGAGCAGAGACAATCCGTGGGGCCCCTGGGACCACCGAAATGTATTAAATGAGAAAATAACCTGCAGTAACACAAGATTTGGAGCAGATGGATGGGCATCACTACAGAGCCAAAGCTCTCAAGATGCAGGAATATTTCTGTGAATTCCTCATGTCTGCCAAAAACCCAGACAGCAGCAAATAAGGACTCCATGGAGCAGAGTGAGATTGCTTGGCTTCCCTAAAACATAGCCAGGATGCAGGATGTTCTCTTCCAGCAGCTCCACATCTGTGCTGGGTGTTAATGGGCATTTTTAAGTGCTCCTGCTGGTGGCAAAATGGGCAACAAAGATAAGTAACTTTAGTGTAACTGCATTGGTGCTCTGTTTGCCAGCTGAATTGTAGATTAAGTGATTATTGCTTGGGAGGCAAGAAAAACAGTGATAATAAAACAATAATGCACATTACGAGACTATGTGGACTCTTCCTTCTGTGTTCTACACTGCGATTCCCAATTATAAAGCTGGAGACTTGTGTGTCTACATAAATGTTACTGCTGAGCATAGCTTGATGTCTATCCTGCTCCCCAGGATTTCTCTGGACTCCTAGAGAAAGATTTCTGCAAGAAATATTGTGTCCTTGGGCTGTAAATTACTGATGTAAACGTTTTCAGGAGTGCTGACATTGCCCGTACCTCTTGGAGGAGTCACTGTGGTTATCCTTGCTGATACAGGTGAGCTTGGGGTCTTGAGGAGGTGTGGTCTCAGAAATGGGTGTTTGGCTCTGTCTGCCCCAAAGTCAATGGGAAAAAAATGCCAAGTCCCTCTTGAGAGACGCCAAGATTTCAGAATTGCGTTTTGTCCTAAATTGTCCTGGTTTCTTACCAAACAAAGTGTTTTGTTTCAATGTATGTTGTGTTGCTGTAGCAATAACATTTAAAAAAATTGGATTTTATTAGCTTAGACCTTTTCTATAACTTCCCACAAAGCTTTGCCATCAGAAGTTTCCACTTCGGGAAAGAGATGCCAGGAGATGGCAACGGTCTGATGGGAAAAATCACCTTTGCCATGGCTCTGGGCTTGCTTCAGCCTCTGCTCCTCTCCTCCCAGCCCTGCCAGAGGAAAATGCAGCAGTTTCTGTCCCATCCTGTTGTTCTTGATGTCCAAATGCACGACACATGTGGCCTTGCAGCAAGACTTCAAGTTGGACATCAGGAAGAATTTCTCCATGGGAGGGGTGGTCAGGCATTGGCAGGGGCTGCCCAGGGAGGTGGTGGAGTCCCCATCCCTGGAGGTGTCCAAGGAATAATTGGATGTGCCACTCTTGGCTGGGTGACAAGGTGAAGATTGGTCAAAGATTGGACTCACTGATCTTAGAAGGCTGTTCCAACCTAAATGATCCAGTGAAGATGGAGTAGGACTGCACACACCCTGCTGGTGCTGCTGGTGACCCCACTGCAGTTGCTGGGGGTGGAGCTGTGAGCAGAAACCAGGTCTTGGAGCAGATCCCTGCCACTGGTAGAGATGTGGGAACAGCTGTCTGAGGAACTGGACTGCAGTGAGGGTGTGCCTGGGCAGGAGACGTCATGGAATTACAGAATCCCAGAATTATTCGGGTTGGAAGGGATCTTAAAGATCCTCTCGTTCCATCCCCCTGCCATGAGCAGGCCAAGACAGTGGTCCATGAGATTCCATGGCACCCAGGACCTGTGCAAAGTCCAAGAGGGTGGTTATGAAGACCATTTCCACATTTCTACAGGCAGCACCAAGCTTGGGTTTTCTCTGGGGGGGTGCTTGAAGGTCCAGATGAAATGCCCAGGTTTCCCAATCCAAGGACAAATCCTACCTGCCCTTGCTTCACACAGGCACCAAGGAGGAGTTCATTCTGGCTGTTGTCCTGTGGGTGGAGGTGGGCAACAAGCAGTGCTCTTTTACCTTTAAAACTAACAGCACTGAGCTCTGCAGGGCTTTCTTGGCACAGAGTACTGTGCTCTGGCATCAGACATGCAGAGCCAGGGTGCCGAGCACAGGTGGGTCATGAGAGCACCAGGGCCAGGTGTCAGCAGAGGTGGGGCTTCCCCAGGTCCCATCTGTCAACCACAGCCAAATTATCTCTCACTGGCCCTTTTTCTTCCTGGGATAAAACCCTAAAATAAATCCTGGTCAGCATTTACTGCTCCCTGCCTTGATCATAGAATCATGGAGTCTCAGAGTGGTTTGGGTTGAAAGAGACCTTAAAGATCATCTCATTCCACCCCCTGCCATGAGCAAGGACACTTTCCACTATCCCAGGTTGCTCCAAGCCCCATCCACACTGGCCTTGGACATTTCTGGGGATTAGCAACATTCAAGCTCAGAAGGCAACTTTAAATTGACTTTTTTTTGATAATCTAAAATTTTGAGAGGTCCAAAAGAGGTGAGTTCTCAAAGCAAGTCTGGAAGAATGGGTAGATTAGGGTGGGAGGAAAAACTGCACCAGGGGATGGGTTATCCAAAACCTGTCTGGTGGTAATTGCACATGTCGGCTGATGAAAAACTGGTTTGAGGGCAAACACTGTAAAAATATTGCTGTGGGGAGAGAAAGACGACAAAGATTGTGAAATCCAGTCGGCAGATTGTTTTACAGCAAAGGTAACTTCTCTCCCCAAGGGCTGGATTTTACAACTCACATAAGAAACCAACCCCCAGTTAGCAGGGCTGCTCTGCTCTTCTTTTCAAGCACAAAAAAAATGCAGGGTATTTGTTAGAAACCACGGGTTTGTGCTGATTTCTTAGAGATAAATGCAGTCTTGTTTCTGGGGGGGCGATGAAGTGTCTGGGGGAGGGATTGTGTTGCATGTGGTAACTGCAATTAGTCTTTACAATCGTTGCATGGACACATCCTGCTGTATATGTTCTTTATGTAAAATTGCATTTCCATTGTTTCTCTGAGCATTTAAAGGGGTGCTGCAGGGGCTCACTGCTCTCCCAAGGAGGCTAAACCCAAATAACCTAGTGCTGCTGCCTGGGTTCTCTTTTTCAGCTCATTTTACACATTTTTTTTCCTCCATTTGCTCTCTGTCCTGTCATTTATATTTCCCTTTGCTCCCTCTGTGTTTGCAGGCAGGTTTCCAGCTCTGTGCTGTCACATTTAGCCACCTCAGCTCCCTTTTCACAGCTGAGGATGTCTCCTCCTCAGGAAAGATGAGTTGTCCTTGTGCCTGTCACCACCTGCACTCACCTTTTTGGGGACAGGTGACCATCCTGGGTCACTGCAGTTCCCATTTAGGTCCCCATAATTTTGCATAAGGGTTTTCTCCCTTCGTTAACACTTTCTGCAAGCACCATAGAATTGGAGAATCCCAGAATGGTTTGGAAGAGACTTTCAACATTATCCTATTCCAACCCTGCCATGGGCAGGACACCTTCCACTGTCCCAGGTTGCTCCAAGCCCCATCCAACCTGGCCTAGACCACTTCCAGGAATGGGGCATCCACAACCTCCATTTTCCCTGGGGTGCACTGGATTTGCATCCCAAAGTCCCACCAGGAATCACCACCACCCACGTTCCCCTGGAAATGCCAGGAGGAGGTTGCAGGGAGCCTCATCTCCTCCTGTTCTTCCCGCCTCTTTTTGCACAGCCCCTTGTCTCCCAATTTCTCCCCTAATTTCTCTCTGCTCCGGTTCTAATTGCTGCTGTGGTGCTGGATTGAAGGGGAAGCAACGGGGCTAAAAACCAGTCCAACAAGCAGCTGTCCCTTGCAGAGCTGTCCCAGCCTGGGGTGGCCCTGCCCAGACACGGATGGGGACAGCAAGCCCTGTGCCAAGGGCATGCTCCCTTGGGGTGTCTGGGACACTTGGCCTGACGCTTCTTGTCCCACCTGCAGGTGGGCAGGAGCTTGTGGGGACATCCAGGGGGGCTGGTGAGGGTCAGGGCTGGATTGCATCCAGGGCGCCATGCTGGAGCCTGTTTTCTGGTGGGAATTGTCAGGATAAAATTAGAAGTAGGTTGAACTTTATCTACGACTTGAACTGAGGCTGAACTCAGCCCTGTTTTGTTTTAGTTTTTCGAAGTTCAGTGGCGTTCACAGGGAGGGAGGCGAGTGGGGGGCACTGGATTATTTTATTTTAACTTGGTCTTTCTGGGATTTCACTGTAGTTTAACTGCCTCCTCAGCTTGGAAAGGTTCTTCGCATGGTATTGCCAGTCCAAAGTGGTGACATGGTGGCTAGAATACTGCCACAGGATTTATTCCATTTCAGGCTGGATTTAATCCATTTCACGTATTTGTGGCTGGGGTAGTGCAGGGTTGACCAAACCTCCCCCTAGCTCAGCCCTGGGTCTGCCCCAGCCCAGCCCAGGATGAGAAGACAAAGGGAATAACTGGGAGTGGACTTGCAGAAGGGCCACAGCAGTCTGCACTGGAGATGCTTCAAAGGATTTTTGGCACATTTTTGTCCCATGCCAACCGGCTGGGCTTCCAGACAACCATCCAGCACTGCCGACACTTCACCTAACCTTCATTTTGCATGTGGCCACCCCACAGTGGAGATGAATTTGCTTGCCTGGACACACACTGTGGGACCCACGAGCCAGAGCTGTGCTCCCTGTCCCTGACCCCGCGGGTTGTGCAAGCTGCTGGCCCCGTGCAGAGGTGTGTGTGTGGTGCAGGGAGCACATACAGTGCTCTGCACCTGGCTCTGGGGACATGGCAGTCCCCTCTGGGCTGGGGGAGGTGGGGAAGGCAGCAGCAGAAGGACGTGGTTGTGGAGGTTTCACACTGAACCCGTCACAGAGCCGCAAAGGGACAAGTGGTACCGCCTGCCTCGCTCCAGGGCCAATTGTGTTTCTCAATGAGCCAGCTATCCCTTCCCAGAACAGAGAGGAGACTTCTACCACATGGTTATTTTGCCTCCCGGATTACTCAAGAGTTTGTAGAAACTTCACCAGTTCTTTAACAAAGATGCCTCCTAGATCACTAATATAGGGAATGCATAGGGCAGACTAATTTCCTGGAATAGGACCTACTGGAGGAAAAGTCCCTCCAGGCTGGCTCCTAACTATGACACATTTGATAGCCATTCAAGGACTACTGGGAAACTTGTCATTTGTCTCTGTGAGGCTTCAGACGGAGTTTCATCATCAATTCAGACTGTTCTGTGAAATAAAACCAGCTAATATCTACCAGCAGCCCTACAACTTCCGGGGTTTGTGTAGGACGTATCACAGGGCTGACTTTTTTACCTCCCCCCAAGGTTTTATACCCGGGTGCAAAGTGACTTTATCCCTGTTGCACCTTGTTTTCTTTCCTGCTGGCAGGGTGACCTGCCTTGTCCCATGGAGGGTGGCACGGGCTGTGGGTGTGCCTGAGCCACCACCACTGTCAATGAACTTTGGCACCTTAAACCGTGGAAAACCCGACATGCCAGAGGGAGGGATAGGTGCCTGGCGTCCAGGAGATCAGATTGCCCCAGGGGATTTGCTGGGAGTCCCATGATGAGCCTGGAAGGGAGCCCAGACGGCAGGGCACCGCCGTGCTTTCCACCTAGGGCACTCAGCCGGGGTCCCTGGAGGACAGCTGGTGGCCTTTGTCCCTTACTGTCACCCTTGTGCATGCAAACCCCAACCCCAGATCACCCCAAAGTCTTTCTGGGGTGAGTTGAACTCACCACGTGGGATGTGAACCCCACAGCTCTGCAGGGGATGATGGCATGTGGCAGTGGGCAACCTGGAGCGAATCCTTCCTCTGCCTGCATCCCCAGTCTCAAGGGACCATTCCCGTGCTTGCCCACATGGGGTATTCACCAGGCTCACCCCAGGGGCAACTGCCTTGGGGTGGATGCTTTTTTAGGACAAGTCTGGATCTTCAGCTGTGACTCACTTCCCTGTGCTGCTCCAGATGCAGGAGATATTCTGTTCACTCCCAGTTCATGCAACAGTTTGGCCACCAGCATCGTCCATCCTGCTCAGCCTCATGGGGTCATCCCAAGTCCCCAGGGTCTCTCATTGCTCTTTTTTGCCTCCCAGGTGTCCAATAGGATCTCAGCACCGACTGTTTTGTGGGCAGATGAGGAATACAGCTCTGCAGAAGGGTTTTTTAATGTCATCCATCTCGGCCCTGCTGTCCCTGTGAGCTGTTCCTAGGAGTCTTTGCCCAAGAGCTCTGCCTCCAGGAAATGCAATTATCAGCTGCCTCCATCGGCTGCTCCACTTCGAGCTCCCCGCCTCGCTCCCGGGGCGCCCGATCCCAATCCAATTTCTACTGGAAGGAGATAAGACAACGAAAGGAGATAAGGGCCAGCCAGCAGGCTGGTCGCTCTGACTCACAGGGGACAGGTATCAGCACAGGGTGGGGGGAACACTGTCAGAGCAGTATTTGCAGCCCTGAGACTGGTGGGTGGGCATGGCATGGGCAGCCAGGGGTCCCCAGCCCGCTGGGACAGCTGAGGTGGCACCGGGACTGAAGCACATGGGTAGATTGGGGTGAATTCCCCCTCCTTCTGGAGTGTGCCAAACCAAAACTGGGCATTCACAACAATACACAAGGAGAGGGTTCAAGTTCAGGAATAAGGGGGGCTTTGCATAACTCAGTTCTCATCCCTGTGCACACTGCAGGGTGGGGGGGTTCCTCCCTTTCCTCCTCAAATGTACAATCTCACACCTCTTTTCCTAAGCTGCCCCTTGGCACACATCTGCTCCCCTCTTTGCAGTACCAAAAATTGCCATATTAGTGACAGAAATAGAAAGACATGATGGTTAGGGACCACCCATTTATCCTCCCAGCTGGTCAGTGGCAGCTGCCTGGTGAATGCCTTTAATTAAAACTAAATGGTTAATAGGAGGCTGAGCAAAGGTCTCCCACTTGGCTGCCAGCACAGGTGCCAATGGAAATCATGCTGAGAGCTGAAGTGCTCGGTGTCGAAACAGCCAGACTCCACCTTGTCCCTTTGCCAGGGCACCAACATTACCACAGAATCTCACTCCCAAATAGTGCTGGCCCTGGTGCCCCTGAACCTGTGCCTCTGAGGGGGGACATCCCATGGACACCCTTCCACCCTTGGACCCCTTTTCAAAAGGGGCTCTTGTCTCTGACCTGCAGTTTTGGCAGGAAGTGGGGTTTTTTTAAACCTGGGGCAGGNTGTGAGGAATTACCCAATACAGAGCAGTTTCCCAAGGCTGAGAAGCAGGAGGCTGGAAGTAATAATTAATCGGCGGTGGCTGGCGGGGGCTTTGCTCACCTCAAACAACCTGGTCTAAGGGTCACTCCACAAAGGTGTATGCAACTCAGAAAATAGAAGATCTTGTCCTGGCCTAAAGGAGGAAGAAAGAGAGAAAAAAGAGATAGGAAGTGAAACAAGGGGTGAAAACACCATCAGGATGCCACAGGGAGATGCATGTAGCTCCCCACATCTCTAATCCCCACATTCCCCCTCCATTTCCCTGATGCCAGAGCATCTTCTCCCTCTCAAGTACGGGACTCACAGGACACAACCAAGCACCACAGATGTCCAAACTCCCCCGGGGGCCACCCCCTCCCAGAGCCAACCTGTTTGCTCCAGAGAGCAGGGCTTTGTGGGAAGCTCCCTACCTTGCCCATCATCAGTGGAAGTGTCTTGGCTCCAGAGTGATGTCCTTTCCCTGCACACCTCACCTTGTCCTACTGCTCTAAGTAATGGTGGGCTTGAAAGTGAACCTCAGAAAGTTGGATTCAAGAACATTTAGAATTTAGCTCAGATACTGGGAAGGAATTGCTGTCTGTGAGGGTGGGCAGGCCCTGGCCCAGGTTTCCCAGAGCAGCTGTGGCTGCCCCTGGATCCCTGGCAGTGGCCAAGGCCAGGCTGGACACTGGGGCTTGGAGCAGCCTGGGACAGTGGAAGGTGTCCCTGCCCATGACAGGGGAGTGGAACAGGATGGTCTTTAGGGTCCTTCCCAATGCAAAACACCCTGCTTTTCTCTGATCATCACCCTTGATGAAGCAGACATCATAAAACAGTCATGAAAACATAATTAAATGTATTTCAGTGTGTATTTTATTCTCAAGGGCCTGAATTAAAATATGCAGGAGAGTAAATGGAGCTGTTTGACCAAAACCTCTGCAATATGTGCAGACTTTTCAAGCAGAAAATAAGTGCACTGTGTTGTTCTTGCATTTAAAACACCATCAGCAGACATGCAGTTCATGCACTTCACTGCTTTGCCACACAGACCCCAGGCCAGGCCTTCCACTGGAAAAAAACATTCCTAGCCATGCTTGTATAGGGCTGGAGATTTTTACTCTACTTTGGGGTCTAATGTCCTCTGTCTGAAAGGGAAACCCACTCTGCTCTTGTGGCTGATGCTTATCTCACTGATAATGCTGTTCCTGGAATTCCAAAGTCCTCCTTATCTTCAGCAGAGTCAACTGTATCCTCCAAGATAATTGCAATAAGTAGCACAAAATGCTTTCCCGTATCAAAATGCCTCTGTGGAAAAAACCATCATTTCAGAATGGATAAAAATGTGGTGTACTTGACCCATTTCCATTTAATGCCTGGCAAGGCTGCTCCCTGCCCAGCACAAACCTGGGGGCTTCACTCTGAATTTCCACGGGACCCTGTGAGTTGGAACTGGACCAGTCCAGGGATCCAAAACCATGAAGACCTTAGAAGAACCCCAAATTTCTGCTGCGTGTTTTGCACCTCTTTGGGAAAGGGGTCCCCAAAGACATCCAAGCGATGGTTGGGAAGTTTGGAACCACTGGGCTGGTCCTTATTAAACCCCCCAAGCTCCCAGTGGTCCTGTTGCAATCTGCTGCTGAGAATAGCTACCCTTACACACCCATCCCTCACCTCTGCAAAGCGATAAAGAGCTGGCCAGCATAAATTGGCTGGACAACAGCTATTGCATTCTGTAGTAATGAGAAGAAAAAAGATATTTCCAGAAACAACATTTACCCTTATAAGTGATGTCTAACGAATCCTGGATAATGACTTACTAATAAAGGTGGTAAACTAGTAATAGAGGGAGTCTGGAGGATGGTGTGTGAAGCGCTTAGAAAATCAAAAGATATCCCACAAAGCAATTTTGAAGGACCTGGTGCTGTTTAGTCTAAAGGAGAATAAAAAAGATGAAGAGATATTGTAAATCATAAAACACAGCCGCTGAGAGAAAGGAAATAAACCCTTCATTATCACAAAAGAAGGGCTGAGAAGTCATGGGCTTAACCTGCAGGAAGGAAGATGCAGCCTGGGTGACAGATAGATAATAAAGGCCTGGAAAAAAATTGCCTGAAAAAAATATAGTAATGCTGCCCTTAAGATTTTTAAGAACAGGCTGGAGAAACATCGATTGCAAGTAGTTTAAGGATGTCTTGTTTGCCCTTGGGATTAGCAGGGGGTTAGTTGATTTTAAGTGCTCTCTTCCAGCATAATTTTCTATAAATTCAGTTTATTTTTCTTCCTGGACTGGGTTGTGTTTTGAAATTTAAAGAAATACCTCACTTCGGCATTTTTCTCAGACCAGTCGTCCTGCAAGGAAGATGTTTTCTCCTCCAGCAAGGACAACAAATATTCAAAGGGAGGCAATAAACCTGGAGAAGGGATTACTAACAGCAAAACCCAGTAATGTAGTAGACATTGCTCCAGATATTCAAGGTCCAGTGCTGGACAGGTGGGAGCTCAGTTCCCAAAACATTATCTTTCAGAGACATGTACCAACCTTGAGGAGTTTCTCTCCCATGAGATACTGTGTGTCTGTTGATACCATCCCGGGCACAAAGACCAGCCTAAACATGATAAATCCTTTTGAAGTTCCTCACGCTTAAGCTCCAAGAACAGACAAAATGATGGGAAAATGATGATGAAGAAAAAGCAGGCAATGCTTTGCATCCCAGACCTTATTTACAGAGGAGAGATGTGGCATGGAGAAACACCCCAAAAAAAGGCCTAGGCCCAGAGAGACTCTGTTTAGGAAGATCCCAGAAATGAATGAGGTTTTAAGGAGGGGTTACAAGAGGAAGGTGAGCAGGGAGTGGTTAGGAGGAATTTTAATTAACATCAACGTTTACAATGTTATTTAATAGGGTCGAAAAAAACATCTGAGAGCAATGAAAGCTGAAACCAGCATTTTTGGAGCAAACAGAGGCAAGTGTCGGGCTGGGGGAGCAGGGCTGGCTTCCTGGGGGATGAGGGGCACCTGAAGAGGTGGAAGATTCTGGGGAGAGAAAAGTGGTTTGGAGGGAATTGCAGGGTGGAGGAGAGCTGAGCATCCTTGGGGTGGGAGAGGCTCCTGGGGCTGTGGACAGTGCAGGGACCGCACCAGCCATCCCAGGTGACATTTAGGGAGGTAGAAAACCAACAGCATCAGAAACTGAGACACTTTTTTGACCCAGGACCCCCAGCTGAAGTTCTGGGTACATTGAAGGGGCTGCTGTCTGGATTAGACACCTTGCAGAAGCAGCCGAGCCCTGCATTCCCAAAGGGATGCCCATTCAGGCACAAAATGCAGGAGTCTGACCTTGATGAAAGCACCCAGATCTGCGTCCTGAGCATGGGGACAGCCANCCCCTCTGCAGAGGACTCCGAGGCCAAGGCCGGGTGTGCCAGGGCGGGCAAGGCCTGCGGAGGGGCGGGAGAGGCGGCCAGGCCTGCGCGCGGCACGCCAGCCTCGGCGGCTCGGGCCCGGCCCGTGCCCCAACTTGTCGATGGGGCTGTTCAGAGCGATGACATAATTACAGTTTCAATCGCAGATTAATAAGAAGCGGGGATTTTCTTTTTTAGCAAACTGTGAGGCATGCCTGAACTAGAAGGGTGTTTCAGCTCTCTGGGAGCTGAGGGTGCCATGCCCTCTTTTGATGTCTCCTGGCGTGGAGGTGCTGCAAACACCGGCACTCGTGTCCCAGCTGCAGCTCCCCTGCCAGTGCTCTGCTCTCCTTCAGCTTTCATCTCCAGCACCCGCTTGGGCAACGGGTGGACAAATGGAGAGGCCATCCCCAGCCTCTAAATTCAATTCTGCTTGTGGAGGAAAGTCACTCCGGATGCCATCAAAGGCACGGAGTTGATAACTGGGAGAAAGGAGAAACTGAGGCAGAAGCAGTTTGCCCAAGGTCATTCAGAGAGTTTCTGTGTCAAGTTCAGGGATGCACTTGGAATGCTGCAGCAGCAGGAGGAGGTGGCAGAATGAGGCCAGCAGGGACTGTGCACCGCTGTGTAACTCTGAGATGAGAGAAAGATGACACCACAACCAAAACCCAAGCTTAAAGCCCAGCTTTTAGGGTTCTGGGCCAGACCCTGAGATACAACTGCTTAAAGCAAAGCCAGAGAGTGGCAGAAATCTCTTGCATCTGAGAATGATGGATATGAAAGGAAGTTTCTATCAATTTCCACCACAGATTCTTGTCTCTTCAGGATCACCCATTTTTCCTCCTTCCCCAACCCTCAGCCCCACACAGCTTACTTGGACCAGCTGAATCTCTCACATCATTCAGCTTTGGATGTTTCAGTGCCTGATGGAGGAGCTTTTGCACACCCCTGGCCACGTCAGACCTGAGGCTGTCCCTCAGCGACTCCCAGTGGGACTCCCAGAGCCCAGCTAAGCCCTGCCAACCCAACTATTAAAAAAAAAAATCACCCACATCCTCAGCTGACTTATAAGTCATTATAACTCCTAATAACCTTTTTTTAAACCCCCACCTATTCAGGCTCCAAGTCTTCATCCGGCTCTTGTCAAAGTTCTCTTGCATTCAGAGGACTGGAGTGCTTTCCACTTTCTTATGCTTACATGACTCCTGGAGCTGACACGATGCTTGCAAGACTCTTGTAGCCACTCAGGAGACATCAAGCAGAGTCCACAAGTGAGAACCTTTCATGAAGCTTCAAAAACCAGATGAGGCTTTGGGACAGAATGGTTTAACCAAGATCTGCTGCTGTTCCTTGTGGTTTCCTGCTCTTCATGTTGACCACCTCCACTTTCATGTCCCTTTTAGACATTCCTCAAGCTCTGTTTTATCATTATCCAGTGTCCCTTATTGCTCCAGCTGAGGTTGTTTTACTGGACTGTTCATCTCCCCTGGGAGGTGATGGGTGTATTTGAATCTGCTGAGCTCTGAACACCAGAATCACTCTGGCTCCATCTCCCTGGCGTTTCCCAAGCTACGAGCAGCTCTGTATCTGAGATCGGTTTCCTCTAACAAAGCCAGTCCCTATCTAGGGATCTGTTTTCCTGCAACAAAAATATGCCCCAGGTGAGAAATTTGCCTCCTGAACTCAGTGTGACCTCCAAGACTGAAAGGCTTTGGATTAGGACATTGAGTTTGACTGTGCTGAAAATCAATCCAACCCCCAAGCCTTACTGCTGCCAAGAGTGGTGATGCATCTCTGTAAAAAAAAAGTCCCATGAAAAGTTATTTTTATAGTATACACACTAAAACACCAGTGCTGTCCCAGTCCAGCAGTCTCTCTCAGACTAGAGGCCTCCAGGGAGTGACCTCAGTTGTGGGTTGAGGTCCCACTGTCCTTCCCTCCATGGGCAGCAGACGGAGCTGGCAGCTCCTCCAACTAAGGATGCTGCTGCATGGGTTTGTTTAATGCTTCAACTGCAGCTTTTCATCCCCAGAAAAATCCCTAAAAGAAAAAAAAGAGCCTGAAGGGTTAAAGTAGCACTGAAAGTTTTACGAGTCCAGGCCACAGATGGTGTAGGCAGGGAGATGAAAGCAAACCCTTCCGCCCGGTTGTGGAGGCTGTAAGCCCTGAGCAGCCCCTCTGATGGAGGCAATTCCCTGCCTCCAGCCCCACTCCGTGCAGTCTGCTGGCTGGAAGTGGTTCTGCTGGTGAGCCCACAAGCAGCACATCGCTGCACGAGGCCTCTCCATCCCACTGCTTGCTCTTGATCAATTATTAAAACCAGAAAATTCTCCAACCATGAAATTCATCCCAGCTTCCCCATGGCATGCTGGGCTGGAAGAACCAAACCACAAGGCCTGAGTTTCCAGTGAAGGAGTAAATACCACTTCCAGCAGGGCATTTTGGGGTGCTGGACCATCTCCAGGGGTTTGGTTTTGTTTGTGCCAGTGCTCCCCTGTGGCTCCCGCAGCCATCCTAGCTGAGCAATCTGCCCACCCACTGTTCTGCAGGATCCCACCACCCAGCTCCCATCAGGACATTGGTTTCCCTTCTTTCATCTTCATAAGATCTGGTTTCCACTTTCTTTCACTGGACCCCTTTTACAATCATCTTCATTTTCTAGTTTCCTCTTCTCAGCCTTGGCTGACCTTGCTGATGAAAGGCAAAATTTGTTTTCTGACCCATTTTCCACAGGAGATTGGCTCTAAACTGAGCTAACAATCTTTGGTGTGGTGCTGGGGCCCAGTTATGTCCCTTCACTGGTTGAAGGTTGGGAGCCTGAGCTGTCCTGTTCCTTTCTTTGCAGCACGCCTTGTGCAAAACAGATATCTTTGGGGTTAGAATGTGTTTTTTCCTATTTTAAGCATATTCATGCTGACATTCTCATCTGGGCAGCTGCAGGGAATAACAAGAGACCCCCCTCAGCTCTCACACAACTCCTCCCTGGAGGTCTTTAGTGGTCCAGCTCCAAACCAGAGTACGGATATGCCTCAGAATAACTTACATATTTGCTACAGGGCAGAGGATATAAATACATCCATGGTAATGCCAGTCCTATGTATCGCCTCGACAGCAAAATTAGTACTTAGTTCCTTGCAATATGTGGGATTTTTTTTCCCTTTTTCCCATGCGTGTTGTAACCCTGGTAACCGACAGCACCCGCACCGACGCCTGACTCGCACTGCTTTGTTCCCGTCTGGTACGAAAAAGGCTGCAAACACTTCACTGCGCTGAAGGCTAATGAAACCACCCAGATCTGACACTCAGAGCTGATCTAAAACCCTGCAAACCTCAGTCACCTTTCCTTCAGCCCTGACCTTGCTTCTATGCAAGGGATGGAGCCAAGAGCCTTGAGAACATGCCCTCAACATCGGGCACAGCCGAGCTCAAAGGGGCTCAACACCTCTCGAATGAAGGAGTTCAGAGTCCCCACAACCTCTTGATGGTGCCTACGGACTGAGCTGTGTGTGCAGGGTGCGAGGGGATCCTTAACCTCTTCTTTCAGCTCAAATGTAAACATGTCACTATTGCAAATGGCACTGGACATGCACAGGCTGGGGACAGGAACACCAACATCCCTCTGCAGAGGGTGTCTAAACCACTGAGCTAGATTTGTGCTCCTGCTCAGCACTGCTTCTCCTTGCTCACCAACCCAGTAAGCATCCCAAAAGCCCAGACACCAAGTCATCATGCCCCAGCCCAAAGCACACCCTTGTTCCCACCACAGGGTCCCTCAAGGAGGATGAGTCACAGCACAGCTCGGGCTGCCTCTGCTGCAGGACAGCTCCAAATTCAGAGTTCTCCCTCCACCCAGCCTTTGTCGTTTTTGGAGGTGGGAACTGAAATCACTCTCAGATTTCCACCACACTTTCAGACTTGATAAACCTTGTCACCAGGTTCAAGAGACATTTAGAGTCATAGAATCATCAAGGTTGAAAAAGACCTGCAAGGTCACCAGGTCCAGCCATGTGTGCAGCTGACAGCCAGATGCAGTGTGTGAGCACTGGAGCCCCTTTGCTTTCAGAAACCAGGGTGTCTGAAAAAAACCCCAAGAGGATGGTCAAATTCATCATGAGGAGCACTTTAGCAGTTTATGGTGGTGATCCAGTAGCTTGCCAAGAGGAAGCATCCTGGGCTTTTCCACTGAAGCTGATGACAGGGACCTTGGCTGGTAAACATTACACAGCAGCAACTTCCCCATTAACCACAACAGCCACCAGAGCCTCTCAAGTGTTTCGGGGGTTTTTTTCATTTCATCTTTAAGCCACACAAAAATTTGTACAATGAGTTGCTAGAGAGGCTGGGAATGTTCTTCTGCCTTCTCTGTGAGAGGCTGAGCAGGGCTCCTGCCAAAGTCTGGTGACACAGTGAGGTCATGGGGGAGAGACTTCCCCAACCACGAGTTGGCTGTTCAACCATGGTTGTTCAGGGCCAATCCTGGCTTTGCTGTCCACCCCATGTGCTGTCCACATCACCTCTCATTGCTGCTTGTTGCAAGGTCTATAAAAGTGCCTAGTCCAAAAAAGCCCATGTGAGTCCATGCTACAGAACAAATAAATGGCATGGAAGAAGCTCCATCTTCACTTCTTGCTCTGAATACTTCTCAGAATCCCCTGTCCCAGCCCATTTTAATCTCCTCCCTCAAACCACTAGAGGTGTGCCCCCACCCTGACATCTTCTCTCCAACATGTGCCAAATAAACCAGGTAGAATTTTTAAATGCATGCAGACAACACAAAGAAAATGCTGTTTCCTTGTATGGGTGTACTTCATTAGTTCCTCTTCAGCCAGTTTTTCACCAGTTTGCCTTCCCAAGGCCTTTCACACCAGGGGATAGCTAGCTTGCTCGATAGCTAGATACATAAAAATAGACAAATACTCAGCTGAGCTACCATTTGCAAGCTGAGGTAAAATCCACTGGGGGCAACTTTATACCAGTGAAAGCACAACCAGCACAAAGAACCAGCATTTCCAAGGATTCATGGATTTGAACTGTCTGGAGCAGCCAGCCCATAACCACCACATTGTCCTGAGGGCTGCATGGGCAGAAAGACCTACTCCCTTCATGGGCTTGCAGATGCCTCAGGGAGGCTGGGGACTGAGGGTGAGCTGAGCATCACCTGACACTGGGATCATGGCTCTGGACCACCTGCAAATGGTTTTCCTGTGTGGAAAACCTTGATCTGAAGAGGGTGGAATTTTACCACCTTCAGTCACAGTTGACACTTTGGCAATATTTCATGTGTGATTTAGGACAAAAATTGCATCCTTTGACCCCTCTTTATTGCACTCTTCAATTACTGCTCAGCAACACTGGGAAAAAAAGGCCCCACTATGCTGTAATTTAACATGTTGCAGACTATCATTAGAAGATTTAGCACTTAGGTTTCTGGAGCTGTGGTCCAAAGCAAAAATACAGTTAACAAGAACAGGCTGGTTTCAGTCATCCCAAATTTCCAGAGAAATCCTTTTCTAAGAAGGAGAGGAGGCAGACATGTCCCGCCATCCGCTGGGAAATCTGGACTTCAGACTGTCTCAACCACCTCATGTCTGAGCCTCTTAAGCAGATGAGATTTCTCTAAGGTGATTTCCAAGGAGGCAAGAGTGGAATCCACAGATAAGCTGTACAGAGCATGATGGGTGAGGTCCCAGAGCCACCATGGGTCTGCTGGAAGATGTCCATGGAGCTGGATGAATTTAGGTGTTGGAGGCTTGAAGGAAGAAGGACATTGTATTGCTGTCCAGGACTGACTTGTCAGGTGGATGTCAGCATTTTCATTTTGGAAGGAGCTGGCTTTGTCCTTGCCCACAACTCCTACATCTGTGTTTCTGCTCAGACCAGGTTTATACCAGGTCAGCACTTTGCTTTGTGTGACTGCAGCTTTTCTGAGCCCTAAAGATGGAATTACAGCATTGGCAAACTCTTGACAAGGGGGAATTCTTCCTGGCTTAACCTCTAGTCTCTGTTTTATCCTCCCACTCACCTCCCATCCACCAGCCCCAGAGCTGAAGGAGTGAATGGGGACACATATGAACTGGTGCTCAGCATCCTTCTGTCATGTTCTTTTTTTCTTTTTTCTTTTTTTTTTGTTTTTCATGTGTGTTGAATGAGGGCTAAAATTAGCGCAGCAGGAGGTGAAGGCTGGAACATTTTAACTAGAACTGTCATAGTATTGAAAAGCCATAGTTTTGCTGATTATTTCTCAGCTTTCTTACTGTGAACAGCATTGCCTGGCCTTTTATTTTGATGGATGACTGCAAGCAAAGATCTCATAGAATAAAGTGATCTGCCAGGCTTTTCAGGTCGTTCTCCAGATGATTTAATATTTGACCTGGAAAGTCATGTCCAGCTGAAGGTCCAGCCAGCTCAGTGTGTCACAGCCATGGCCATGGGGAGTCACATGGGGCAAGATGTGAAGTGGGGGTTGTGAAGGATATCCCAGACCCTCACTGCACCCTGAAATGATAGAAGAGACCACTAGCACTGCACCAGTCATGGGCACATGTCCACAGATAGACTCTGGCTTTGCTGGACCATTTTTCCTTTTTGTATTGTCATAGAATAACAGAACTTTAAAGCTCATCCTGTTCTATCCTTGCCCTGGACAGGGGCACCTTCCACTGTCCCAGGATGCTCCAAGCCCTGTCCAGCCTTGGACACTGCCACAGCTGCTCTGGGCACCCTGGGCCAGGGCCTGCCCACCCTCACAGACAGCAATTCCTTGCCAAGATCCCATCCAGCCCTGCCCTCTGGCACTGGGAAGCCATTGCCTGTGTCCTGTCCCTCCATGCCTTGGCCCCAGTCCCTCTGCAGCTCTGCTGGAGCCCCTTGAGGCCCTGGCAGGGGCTCTGAGCTCTCCCTGGAGCCTTCTCTTGTGCAGCTGAAGAGCCCCAGCTCTCCCAGCCTGGCTCCAGAGCAGAGGGGCTCCAGCCCTCAGAGTATTTTTGTGACCCAATGTAGTTTGGAAAGCTGTTGTGAAGAGTTTGTTTAGAGGTATAGTACTTTCATCCTTTACTTTCCACTTTCAGGATGACCAACTTTTTCTAACCTCTGTACCTCAGAAGTGGAAGTCCTGGAAAACAGAAAGGTTAAATGATTTGATCACATCTCATGGGCTAATTAGGTGTCTCAAAATGGAAAGAAAATGAGCCAAATTTTAGCACAGATGACATTGTTTCAGTTCCTGTGCACCCAGGTGAGTCTTAGTACACATCAAGGAACACAGGATGGCTGCATCCGTCCTGCCTCAGCTTTCCACAGATTCCCACCTGAAGGATGAGGAGAGAGTGTGGAAACTGAAACTTGCCCGTAATCAAAAGCCATTTTGAAGCTGGTTTTTGTGTTCAGTACCATGGATCCAGCTGAAGGCACAGTCCATTTGGAGACCACCAAATGCTGTGTGTCAGTAAATCCCTCTGAGAAGAGCACATCTGTGCTGAACAGAAGGCTCAGCATCAAGCTGATGCTCACAGAGACTGACCTGCTGATATGCCCACCCAAATCCTGGAAGACAGCAGAGGCTGGAGTCACATTCCTGGGCTCCAGGCACTTTGGTAGGGTGGGAGCTCACAAGCTTATCTGGACATTGTTCTTGTCCATGTTCTTCAGTCTTCAGGACCCTGGTGGTTTCCACTCAAGGTCCTCCTCCACAAAAGGCAGGAACAATCTATAGGGACTTGCCTCTGGCAGAGCAGAGGTGCACGGAGGATGTGGAGCAGGGAAAGCCCAAAGGCAAGGTAAGAGGAGAAAAGGAACAGCCACCTTTATTTCCAGAGGCATGGGAGATGAAAGGAGCAGGAAATAGCGGAGGAAAACCCAAGGACTGGCCTCCTCCTCAAATTTTCCTCCTCACCTGCTGGCACAGACCACCTGTGTCCCAGCATGGAGCACAAGCTTGGGCCAGCATTTGTGAGACAGGGACAGGGTCAAACAGCAGCTGTGTCCCCAGGACTGGAGTTCTTTCAGGCTGAAGTTAAGAGAAATAGGAAAAACAACAAAAAAAATCCTTGGGCTGACAGGGTGCATCCAAACCAGGGCACCAAAACCCATGGGCACCAAAGGCTCAGGACAATCCCACCCAGGTGTTACCCACTCCCGAGAGGACCCACACAGGGCTGGGGTGGGTGCTCCCACCAATGACCCCACACAGAACTCACTCAGAGCAGCATCTCTCCAGTCTGCCTCATCCACACCACAAAAAAAGCCACTTGGCACAGTTTGGGATCAAGTGTACATTTTTATTTTTTAATGGAACATAAACTCCTTTAGAAAAAACATGCATCTGGATGATAACACCCATAGAAAAACCCAGCAATTTCATTGTAATTTTTTTATTTTTGCATTTGTTATTTGCATTTATATTAAAGCAAAGTGCATCTTTCTTACTTTTTTTCTCGTTTATACACATTGCACAATACATAAATAATGATGCTTATAAAACGTCTTTATATTTACAAGTAATAATATATTTATATATAACATAAAATACATTTTTTTCTTTAATAAATCTCAGGGTTTTTTAAGGAGTCCTTTCTTTTTTGTGGGTGTTTTTCGAAAGCACTACAATGCTAAAGTTCCAAGAAGAATGCTCTCTTGTTCAATTAAACCTTTATATTTAGAAAAATAGCTTATGTTAAGGTCTAAACATGCTCATTGAGCT
>VZTR01028061.1:8678-24019 GCA_013400775.1 Chaetops frenatus | reverse complement strand
CTAGCCACACACTTTTAATTTCCTCATTTCAATGCCAGCAAGGAAAATATTTCTCCAGTTGCTGGAGGCTGCTACTAAAAATGGGTCTGACTGTGTATGCCTCAAAATAGGGACCCTCGTTCCCAAGTTAAATCAGGGATGGGGGTTCCAGTCATGCTGGGGTGGTCCCTGAAGGACTGCACCCCAGTTCGTCCTTCCATCTCTCTTTTTTGGTGCCTCACAAGACTTTGCTGTGGGTAACTTTATGTCCTGCTGAAACCTGGGACTGAGGAGGGGCAGGGTGGGCAGTTTGGGTTACCTCCCCACTAACCCAAATGAGGTGCCCTCCATGCAAAAGTGCATCCAGAGGGGCAAGAAACATCCCCAGGATGGAGTTTCTACCACCTGCCCTGGAGAGAGAGGAATTTGGGACCCATTGCTGCCCTCCTCACTGTTGGCCTGCTGATGATATCCAGAGCCTTTTGGGGTTGGTTTTACAGCAGTTGAAGAAGTTTTGGAGCCATTGGACCCCTGCTGAAATTCCTATAGGTTTTTATCTATTTGAACATAAAAGCATCCCTTTCAGGAGGTGGGAGGCGGGAAAAAAAGGACTTTTTCACCCATTATTTGTGCTTGCATTATTAGTGAAGACCATGTTACAACTAGCTCACTGCTGCTTACAGAGGGCTATTTAATTGCTAGAGCATTTAAGGAAAAGAAAAAAAGCAAACCTACCAACAATAATTTAAAAAAAAATAGAAAACTGCCTTGGCGATGAATGAACAGACCTTTATGGAGGGCTGGAAGTTCATGAATGAATCCCACTAGGTTTTTGAATGACATGGGGTGACCAGACCTCAAGGACGAATCTTAGGTAATCCGGGATGTTTGAGTTTTTTTTAAGGAGCTGATGCCAGCACACAGTATAAATATGCCAGAGCCTCTTCCGTTTGTGGGCTTTGGCTGTTGACTGCATGTCTAGTCAAAAAGCCATGAGAATATAAGGGCTGAGCTGGGATAAACAGGCTCAGGCCTCCCTGCCAGCCACCACTGAAGCCACTTTTTGCTGTTGTTGGGGCCCCAGAGGAGCCCCCTTGCTCCCACTCGTCTCCCTGGTTCTGGCATCTGCCAGGAAAAGGGGTGGGAAAAGCCAGTGGCATCAGTCAGACAGGAGAGGAGGTGGCAGGAGAGAAGGAAAAAGTGACTCAAGAGATGCTTCCTACAGTGACAGACTTTTTTTTTCCCCAGAAGACTTTTTTTGGTGCCAATAATCATGGATCTGTGGAAATGGAGCAAACAGAAGTATTATGCTCAAAAACACCCTGCTGGGTTCACCCTGTGCAACCTGAGGTCATGGCAGGCACCCACCCTCCAACTCCCATCTCTGCCTCATACAAAACTCACACAAAAACCCAGATCACAGGAAAATTCACAGCCACATCCTCCTCAACACATCCTCGTGTGCGACAGCCCATAGACGGCTGCAAACCCTTTGGGATCCCTGTTTTGAGTTAAAAGCATCGTTTTTATGAGCTCCTCGGTGCAAGCACATCCCTTTCTAAATGCCTGGAAAACTCCCAGCAAACTGGGAGCGTTCCCATATCCCAGCAAACAATGATTATGTTTAATGCTATAAACATCCGCGCTATTATTTCGTTATTAAGGATCCCTCCATTTGCTGCTATCACTGGGTTATTAGGATTTTCCATGGTTTCCATTACAGCCTGCCTTGAGGCTCCAGCAGGCTCCCCCCGGCGCGTTGTGCAAGCTCATTGTGAAAAAATAATAGTATAGAAATAGCTGAAAACAAAGTGAGTTTGCCCCCAGGAATTTAGGGAGTCGGTTGTATCCATCACTCATAGTCAGGTCTACAGAGAACAGCCATCTACCTTAGCTCCTCACGGAGGGGAGAAATCAAGGCAATACCCCAAAGGCCCTGGGGTAACACTTTTTCTAATTTTGGTGCAGATGGTTCATCACCAGTGATGCCCCAGCACAACCATGTTACATCATCTCCCATTCCCACTGGAAAACTCTTATTTCCCCATATTTTTTACACCTTCCTGGATTTTCCTGAGGGGCTGCCCCGGTTTTGCCAATGCATCCATTGGTCCTCCACAAAAGCATCATCCCAGCTAAGTCCCAGGACACCACCCAGCACAAGAGGCTGTGAGGTTCCCCACCACTTGCCTTGACCTCCTAGAAACATCAAGACCTGCCTGAAATTTCTCTAGTAAAAAACCACAGTCAGGATTTCTCCACGTTGGGTGTGCACGTGCTGCCTGTGGGCTCAGGGCATGATCCTGCTCCTGCTGCAAATGCTTCATCCATATAGAAATCCTGGAGGATGGGATACCAAAGCAATAACCCCAAAAAACTGGCAGCTGCAGAAACCAGTGTTCAAGAGGCAACAGTGGGTATGGGACATTCACACCACAGAAACACCCAAATTTATCAAGTTCCACACTTGGTTCTTCCAAGCTATGGCAGAAGGACTCACACCTCCCCTTGCTTGGAAGTGGCAGGAAATTTCTGGTGTGGCTTTTCTCTCCCTCATATGGTGAGTTTTAAGTTGATGAAAACATGTCATCCATACTTTTTCTTTCCAAGCTCCAGCAGTTTTATTAGGAGTCTGGGAAGAAAAAGTTCCCTTTTTTTAAATTCACAGAGAACCGAAGTATTTTAGCAACATTTGATTTAAAAAATAATAGTAATAAGCTAAAACAACACAGGCTCCTGTCTTGGGGTTGTTTTAGATCTCTCTTGTCCTTCAGATCTCAGCCTTGTCCCAGTGCCAGGTTCATGAATGTAGAGAGGAGCTAGGCTGGGGATCTTTTGGTTTTGTTCTGGTTTTTTTTTAGCTAAAGGTTTTCCTGTAGTCAACCAACCTTGAAAGAAAAGAGCAAGTTTAGCACACACTGAGCTATCTGACCCACCAGCACTGCTCCCAGCTGACCATGTCAAGGGCTGTCAAAATTATCACCAGTATCTGTGATAACAACTCACTGCTGAAAATGGGAATAAAATGGCCTTACAGATAAAGACTTTAAATGCCTGTAGTTGGATCTTTCATCAATTGCATCAAGTCTAGAGGCAAATTAAACTATCCAATGGTAGAAGTGGTCAGAACTGTGTATATACACTTTTTGTAATATATATGTAAGTATACATTTATTTCTCGAAAGAGCAGTTTTGATCCTGAGCATCTTCTCATGCTCTTCCTAAACTTCTCACCATCTCACTCCCTCCTCTCCCTCATTCCTGGGTCTGGATTTCCCATTAGACATCAACCCTGGCACACTACTCAACATGGTAGCATTTACCCTGAACTGCTAACAACAGTCTCCTCATTTTCAAAAACGGTTTAGGTGGGAAGGGACCTTAAAAACCCACCTGTTCCACCCCGTGCCATGGGCAGGGACACCTTCCACTGTCCCAGGCTGCTCCAAGCCCCAGTGTCCAACCTGGCCTTGGACACTGCCAGGGATCCAGGGGCAGCCACAGCTGCTCTGGGCACCCTGGGCCAGGGCCTGCCCACCCTCACAGACAGCAATTCCTTGCCAAGATCCCATCCAGCCCTGCCCTCTGGCACTGGGAAGCCATTGCCTGTGTCCTGTCCCTCCATGCCTTGGCCCCAGTCCCTCTGCAGCTCTGCTGGAGCCCCTTGAGGCCCTGGCAGGGGCTCTGAGCTCTCCCTGGAGCCTTCTCTTGTGCAGCTGAAGAGCCCCAGCTCTCCCAGCCTGGCTCCAGAGCAGAGGGGCTCCAGCCCTGGCAGCAGCTCCGGGGCCTCCTCTGGCCTGGCTGCAGCAGCTCCAGGTCCTTGTGCTGTTGGGAGACTCAAAGACCTGGAGAGAATCCTGCCTGGATTTCCAGGAGACAGCTTTCTGCTCAAAAATAAGTGCCAAGGAGCAGATGAACACATTACAGTCCATCCTCCTTTATCCATCAGCACACACGGAGGGCATTCATGCTTAAAAAAAAATTGGCTGGACTGGTGTCAGCACAACGTGTCTGGCTGGGGCCAGGGCTGAGACCAAGCTCAGCATGTCTCGCGCCCGATAATCTCTCTTGG
This sequence comes from Chaetops frenatus, assembly GCA_013400775.1. NCBI lineage: Eukaryota > Metazoa > Chordata > Aves > Passeriformes > Picathartidae > Chaetops > Chaetops frenatus. The sequence goes on along the minus strand of VZTR01028061.1, from coordinate 19,968 downwards.
CTGACCTTAAGTGGCATTTGTGTGTCCAGGACAGTGCCATGGCCCTCATCTTCTACTCTTTGAGATGGAGACACAAAACCCAGAGGTTTCCATTGGGTTTTAAATGCTCTTCTGGAGCGTCCTCAGGACTTCTTCAGTTGCAGTTTTGCCCCTCCTGTTACTGGCAAGTGATTATTTTGTAGGCTCTCAGGAAAAACACCCCCCCAGCACCTTACTTGAGAAGTGAAAGGCATTGCATCTAGGTAAGAAGAACACAGACCAAGGTGTGCTCATCAAAACAAAGAAAAATGGGCACCCAAAAGGGAAACCCCACTTGTTTCTAGTCTCTCAGGTGACTTACAGGGTTGAAGAATGGAACAAACAAAAAAAAAAAAACCCCAAAACTAACCAAATAGATAAATAAACAAACAAACAAAACAAAGAAAAATACCTAAAAGCTGTATTTCCAGGTACATTCAGCAAAAGCAAATGAAAAAAAAGTGTAAATTAAAGGATAAATTCCACATTAAAGGATAGATCCTGCTGCAAAAAATGGGCTTTGTTCCTTTAACAAAGTTTGTGGGCAGCCTGGAGACTCCACCCACAGCCCCAAACCTTTTGTATCTCCCAACACACAAGAGCTAGACAGCTTCACCTCCCTCAGGAGCCCCTGCTTTTGATGGCTAGGGTGGTTTCTGAAAGCCTGATTTCGAGGATGGTCCTGTGTTAAGCTTATGTTGTTTGCAGAGGAAATAAACCCTCAACTACTGCCCGTGGGGTCCCTCCCCAGCACAAGAGCCCCCAAGAGCTGAGACAGTCAGTCACGTCAACACCTACTTAGGGAGCCTTTAATCTGTGGATTATTGACATGATAGACCATAACATCTCTTTAGGACCCATTACAGCCCATCGTGTCAGTAGGTACTTATGCAGTGCTTAATCCATGGATTGACAGGCTAGACCATAAATTTGTGTCTATGTCTAATTAGATGGCTCTTATTACTCAGCATATACGGTAGTCATGCAGGCTAAAGAGCCTTAAGATTACTTTTTTAATTTATTAGCAAGTTGTACAATCAATCACTCAAATGGCTCCTTGTTCCTTGCAAAATCAGTCAACCTTGCATGAAAATAAATGTTAAGTTTCACCACAAGATTTCAATTTGCTGATGTTTACTAAGATTGAGTCTGATGAGGTCAAGCAGGATAAAATATGGCAGAAGCAATCAGGGGAAGGAGTCTCATATTTCCCCAAGTCTCTTGGGCTTTGGTTTAGGTTTGTATTAAGGGTGACCTGAAAGTTTGGGAGAGCTTTGTTCAGTCCCCAGGTGACCCAACCAAAAGCTGCCATTACCTTCCCCGCGGCTGGGAATCCCCCTTGTGAAATCAGGACAAAAACGAGGTCAGGTGAGATGGTGGGTAGAGATGATTCACTCCTGAGGACATCCCCCTCAGGTTCCCACCACAGTTTGGGAGTACCCTGAGTCAGCCTTCCCCCAACCTGAACACAGTCCTGACCTTTTCAAGGGTTAATTCAGCAAGAACATAAAAGTGAAAAAGACAGAAAGACAGAAAGACAGAAAGACAGAAAGACAGAAAGACAGAAGCTCTGCAAGCATGTTGTTGCAGACCTACAGACTCAAGAGCAAACACCACTATGGCAGATGCCAAGGCTAGACCAGGAGGGATGTCCAAAAATATTTAAAAATATAGTAAAAAATATAGGGTGATCCATGTCCCCTGCATTACAGGATGGCAGAGAAAGAAACCAAGTGAAACTGCCGAGTTCATAGAGTCCACCAAACCAGAAATTTGATTCATAAACATCCTATTAGTCACTGCTACTGTCTAATTACGGTGATTAATCAATTACCACGGCTAAAAACTACTCTAGAAGAGAAGAATCCTTTTCTTGTGACCATTCTTTTTAAAAGCCAAGCAAGGCTGGAGCTACAAGGCGGTGGGGCAGGGGGGAAAATATGCAGGCACACACCAAAAATGCCTGTCTGCCTGTCTCCAGTGGTTAGAGGAGCCAGCTGACTCCAGTTTCCTCCGTACCAGGCTTCAGGCCTCATCAGCCATGCAAATTATAGAGTACTGTGCTGTCTGAAGGCCGAATTTCAACTCAGCTCAGAGAAAAGCCTTAGAGGAAGGGTGGGGATGAAGAAGCCAGCCAAATCCATTCATAATATTTACAGTAAATGGGCCTCTTTGCTGTTGTTTAGTATACAGTCAGCCTAATTATTTTTGAAGTTTTAATTTAAAGAACCTTCTTTATCTGCCTCTCCTTCTGCTCCCCTCAAAGGTGTGGGAAAACTTTTCCCTTGTTTCAAAAAAGCAGTAGGACGGGAATCCCTTGCCCAAGCTCCAGCTCGACAGATGGGTGGGATAAAAGGATGCTGCAAGAGATGAGACCCTTCCAGAGCAGCCCTGCCAAAATCCATGGGGTTTTTAAGATTCCCAGGCCATCCAAAGAGGCACAAGGGAATGTAGATCCATGTGGAAACCCCCCAGAAATCCTATTTTTGCTGCATACGTCCTCCTTGCTGTTCTGTGCTGATGGGGACCTGCTGGCTCAGGAGGTGGTGGAGCTGCTCCACTGCCCCGTGCACTCTCCAGCCTTCTCCCCTTCCTTGAGGGCAACCCGGAATAATCTCACTTTTGTGAGATTATTCCAGGTTGTAACTTTTGTAGCAAATCAGCCAAGAGACGCCTGGAAAACACAGCCAGTGCTCATGAGATGCTACCCTGGGAGCCTCAAGTGACTCAGGGTTGATACCAGTCCCAGCTCCCAGAGAGGAGCAACCAGCTCCATCCTTCAGCCTCAGCAGCTACCAGGACACACCTCTTCCCCACCCATACCCAACCCAGATCCCAACCAGAAAACTTCTGAGAAAGAGAAACCAGCACACAAAGGGCTCCTGACTTACTGTGATGCAAATCAGACGGGAGGATGAGCTTGCCAAGAACCTCTCTCCTGGTTTGGGCTGTGCTGGAGGCTCCTGTGGCAACATCCTGCCCATCACCTTTCTGGGATAAATCATGCCACAGATGCTGAAGCCACCAGAGGACACTGGGCAGTACCAGCCATGGGGTCAAAGCCCCCCTCAATGCAGTCACCCAGCTGGGCTTTAGAGGATGACCTTAAAAAGCCTTTGCAATGAAAAATAAAGCTTCACTATTGCAAGGAAGGGAAGGTTGCCCAGCACCCAGGGATGCCGTGGGGAGAGCAGGGATACAGCCCCCGGGAAAGCCAGGGCTCTCCACTGACAACATGTAGCCATGTGGGTTACACGTTAAAAACCTTGTTAAGACCTCAATAAAACCTGAAGTAGAGCAGTCTAGTATTTCCAAATGGATACTTAATACACAGATGTATGTTAAGATTTTTTCCCCCCTCAACTGCATTACACACACACACACACACATACACACAACACAGCATCACTGCTGTTCTCATTCCAATACTGAAAAAAAACCCCTTCTCCTGCAGCACACTGACCCAGAATTCTCCCCTAAAGACTGAAAACAGACGTAAATATATGTTTCTCTCCACACCAAAAAGCCCAAAAAAACCCACTTCCCCCAGCAACTTTTCCCAAAGCAGCATCTCCCTCGCAGGGATGTAAACCCATGGAAAAACCAGAGTAGGAACAAAAGTCCTTTTCACGTTCGTCGTGCCCTGCTCCGTAACAATTATGAAAACTGTTTAGCTGGGCTGGCATTTGGAGCATTTACTGCATTCCTGCCAATAAATTCCAGTCCCGGATCCGATGGAAAAGGCTCCCTCCCTCCCCTTTCCCCTCCCTCCCTTGCCTTCATTCCTCCTGGCTTTCTTTACAACCTAATACCCTGTCGACGCGGGGCCAGGGCCTACTTAGGGGGAAAAAAAAACACCCAGCGCCAGACTGGAGACAGCAGGCAGACTGAAAAAGTTAATCATTACTTCTGTCTGCCTTCATAATCTAATCACGCCTATTCCTAAGAGCAGGCGGTGGAGCACGCCGTACATAGAATATACACACCCCGGGGTCACCGCCCAGGGATGGACAGACAGACACACGGACAGTCCCAGCCCCGGCCTGGGCAGGGGGCAGCCAAGGGATGGACAGACAAGATGGATGGCACTGGGGAGGACTTCACAAGCCCGGCCACGCACACACACACACACCCCTCCCCTCGCCTCTCACTTTGTTCTGGATTAATAACGCCTAGCAATTACAGAGAATATTATATTCATTAAGTAATTAACCCTCCTGGCACTCCAGTGGAGCTGGCACCCCCTTCTTGCAGACAGAGGCCAGCAGGGGTTTGCCCCAGGCTATAAAACAGGGCAGGTCGGCAGCACACAGGTTAAAAAAAGCCCCAAAAGCTCCGCGTGGCTCATCTCACCCCACTGCTGGTGACAACAGCAGAACCATGTCCCAGGTGGGGACACCAACAGCCAAGAGCATCCTCCCATGGGGACAAAACTCAGGGGGATTAGGGGTGTCACCAACACCCAGCAGCATCCTCCCGCGGGGACAAAGCCCACGGGAACTGGGCATCACTGAGATACAGCAGCATCCTCCTATGGGCACAAAACCCAAGGGATCTGGGCATCACTAAGACCCTGGAGCATCCTCACACAGGGCTAAAACCCAGAGAATCTGGGGCTTGGCAAGCCCAGCACCACACCAGCTTCTCCAGAAAATAACTGCAGTGCGACTCTCAGGTGAGCCAAGGCTTTATGCTTTTGACACCCAGGATACATTTTCCATGCTTGGCTGTGACAAAGAACAGGAAAACTACAGGCCTCTGCCTATGATTTATGGGTTTGTTCCTTATCGTGAGCTGAAAAGTCTCAGACTGGCTTCCAAAGAAAATGAATTCATCAGTTCAAATGCAGTGATGTAACTTCAGGCTCCCAGCTCCTTTTCCAAATAAAACTCCCGTTACTTGATTCCTGCTTGAAGAATGATTTTATGGAGTTATTGACTCTGTCCGCTCTGCCTGGGAAGGTGCTGCCAGAGCCCAGCAACAGGGTCACTGACAGCCCTCCTGCATGGGCGAGCACGACCTCATCCCATGCCTTACTTTCTTGGCTATTTTGCCATTTTCCCTGCTTTTCAGCTCAAAACCTCACCTTGCACACCAATGTGCAAATAGACACTCAGCTCCTCTGGTATTATTTCACATTACCCACCATGGAGATGGCTCCTCCTCAGCAGTGACACCTGGTGATATTCATCACCTGTACATTTGACCCATAGCCTCCCACCACCAAAAACCACTGGATCCACAGCCAACCTCACCACTTGCAAAAGTGACAGGTGTCTGAATTTCCACCACCTTCCAAACAGCCTGGTTTCTCCACCATAAAGTCACCTCTTATTGATGATATTCTGGTTTCTATGAACAAAATCACTTCAACCTATGTAAGTATTATATAGAATTCTAGACAAATATGGAACATATTCAATATACAATGAATACATTGAATATATTCAACCTATATCTCTGCATATACTGAATAAATTATCTCCATACATATTCAAGGTATACATAGAGGATGGATAGATTTTGCTCAATATTTAACCATCACTTTCTCACTTATTACATACATCTATAAGATACATGTTTGCAACTAGGGTTAAGAGCCTGAGCAGTTCTGAATTATTCCTTTAAAGGCAGAATTTGCCTTTCCACATGCTCAGGAAAAGCCACAGGAGCCAGAACTTCACCCCAAACCCCAGGGATCCCCAAAAGGGATCCCACTTGAGGGAGGATGAGGAAGGACCACAGGGAAAGGTACAGGTCACCACACACAGAGAGGAGCATCATCAAGAGCATCACCAGGACCTCCTGCAACCAGCCCATGGTGCCTCAGCACTGCCAGCACAACCCAACCAGGGAGGCTGAAGCCAGTAGGTTTTTTATGTAGTGAGGTTAAAAGGGTAGAGAAGGGCTGAGCCAGCTCTTACAGGGTGGTTTTTTTTTCCCCTTGCAAGTTAAAACCAAGATAATGACACTGGGTGGGGACCAATTTGAAGGGCTGAGCAGCCAAACCAAAATTAGTCTCCCGGCCAAGAGCTTCCTAGGCCTCACAGTTTGGGGAAGGAAGCCGAGAAAAAGCATGAAAATAAAAAAAAAAAAATTCCTCGGGAAGCTGGACCGTCATGCTCAAGCAAAGGTGACCCTACTAGTCAAATATTTTTCAACATAATAAAAATATAATCAAGTAGTGGAGCAGCGTCCCTCAGAAAAGCAGGGTCTATGAGATAGTGTTTTTTCCTCCTTTTTTCTTTTTCTTTCTTTTCCCTCCCCTGGCACTTTCTTTCCTTTCACTAATAACTATGTTTTCTTGCATTTTTTTTCTTGGCTCTTTCCTCATAAAAGACTGATGTAATTTCCTGTCTTGTCCCAATGCTTCCTGTTAATTAACAGGGTGAAAGTTATCATCAAGCATTTAAATGGCAACTCAAAAGAAGGGAAGGAAAAAAAAAAACAGGGAAAAAATAAAAAGAAAAGAAAAAGGAAAGGAGAGTTTGCTATCTGTTAGCAAACACCACATCACATCCCCAGCAGCACAAAACACCCCAGAAAAGGTTTTTTGGAACTGATGATTTGAGCCCATGGGCAAAGAACCCCCTGCAAGGGTGGCAGCAGGTCTGTGCACTGGGGATCCAAGCCCCCACCCTCCCCTGGATGGGGATGGAAAATCCCTGCAATGCTTGCCTAGAAAAGCTCTTTTCTTGCATTAAGAAGGAAAATAAAAGAAGAAAGGAAACAAGGAGGTGGAAAACAGGAAGAAAGAAAGAAAAGAAGAAGAAGAAGAAAAGAAGGAAAATAGAAAATTGAGAAAAAGAAGAAGGAGAAAATGAAGAAGGAGAAAAGGAGAAAAAGCAGAGGAAGGAAAAAAGAAGAAAGAAGAGGGGAAACAGGAAAAGCAAATGGAAGGAAAAAGGCAAAAAAAGAGAGAGAAATAAAGTAAAGTAACTCATAGAGAAAGAAGCAGACAGCAACACCCAAGATGTTGCTTTTATTAAAAGAAGTTGAAGACTAGAGAGGAAAAAAAAAAAAAAAAAAGAACAGAAAACCCAGAGGCTAATCCAAAGACAGCAGGCGGAAATCCTGTGAGCCGCCGAGCTCCTTCCCTTGCCCGCCCTCAGCCCCGTGCAGGATCAGGCTCCTCCGTGCCCTCTGTTCCTCAACAGCAGCCGTGACGCAGCCGGTACCCCGGCAGCACCGCGGCCACGCCGGCCGCCCCGGCACGCCGACGGCGGGCAAAAACAAAGCCATTTAGGCAAAAAGCGAGGGTGGTTAGAACAGAGACTGTGCCTCAGCAGTTAATAATATCCCGGCGCTGAAAATAAACCGGGAAGGAAGCTCCTTTGTGACAGTAGGCAGGCAGCCAGGGTGCGGCGTGGGTCATTCACGCCGGCGGGGGACGGCAGAGGGGCTGGCACCCACCCGCCGCCCAGCCTGTCGCCTCGCTGGAGCACACCTAGGGCTGGGGACAGGGTCCCTGCGCACAATTTTCTCCTGAGCACCCTGAAACGGGCTGCACCCCATTGTAAGCCAGCAGGGAGGTTCAGGGTGTTGGCCACCATGGCTGGAAACAGGCATCCCCCCATGCCCGTGGCAGGGAAATGCATGTGGCTAACGCTACTGGTTCCTTTAGTGTAAGTGATACCCACTGGCAGACGGCAGGGATGGAAACATTGCAGCCCGCATCCCTGCCAGCCCGGGGCTGCTCCTCTATGAGCGTTTTTGTCCCATCCAGTTTTAAATGTTCCCAATGATCAAATTGCCGGCACTCATCGGGACAGCTACCGCGAGCAGAGCGCCGTTTGAACAGACACCCAACTTCCAAAATTCCCCTTCCCAGCTTCATTCTTCCCTAAAATGAGCCAGGTTGCTGGATTAAAACACAGGTGGCCCCGTCATGGTCCCCCAACACTGTTCCCACCATCATCCCCACTATAATGGACTTGCTGTTTCTGGGGTCTTCTGCATTTTGTCGTCAGCAGTTCCAAAGGCACCGTTTGGCTGGGAAAATCTACTGGCGTCTGGAATAATGGGTTTAATGAAGCTCTACAGGTATGGGTTGAAAATATCTAATGGGGGCAGCACCTCTGCTATCATTTCTTTTTTAAAACACATTGTAGAAGAGTATCTAGGAAAGGCTCAAGAGGCTCTAGAGCACTTAAAAGTAATTATTAAATGGATTCTATTTGCTTTGGAAGGATTTTAATCGGCAAAACGCCCGGAGCTGGTAGGAGGATCCCGGGCTGTGTCCCAGGGGGGTCCCCACAGGGTGAGAACCCCATTTAAAAAAAAAAAAAAAAAAAAAAAAAAAAAAAAAAAAAAGCCCAATGGGGCTGAAAGGAACCGGGCGGGGGGGCCAACCCAAAGCCNGGCCAAGCCAAGAGCCCGGGGTCGGTGCCAAGCACCAGCTCCCTCCTCCCAGTCGGCCACGGTCAGATGATGTGCGAGGCGAGCCGGGAGGCTCCTAGTCTGGCAGGCAGCCTGCTCTGCTCCAGAGGCTCCAGTGCTGTCATCCTGGCGTTAACCCCTGATAACCTTGTCCTTTCCAGGACGGGGTTGTGGTTTTTAGGTAAGCAAGGAGCAGGGGGTCATGTTTCCCAGTGAGGCTGGGAAGGAAAGGGTGCAATGCCCTGCGATGCTTGAAGCAAATTAAAAAATATTAAAACGACGTAAGCCCAAAAATAAACCAAAAATAAGTGACTTAAAGAAAAAAAAATTCCCAAGCAATTGTTTATCCCTGGGACAAATATACAATCCTAGTTCCACAGGAAGATGTCTCAATTTCAGATTATAATAGGATGCCAATTTGTAAATAAAGGCATTTCACAGGAGGTTATAAACTCCGTAGGGGAGGGAGGTGGAAGTGGGGAGGACGGGAAAACACAGGCAGGGCTCTGGCAGAGAAACAGCACAGGATCCTGTTTACATGGGCGGGGGGAGAGCGACGGGGAGCCGCTTTGGGGGGCAAATATCTCCGGTTTGGACAAGGTGCTTCTTCCCCATCGAGCAGATACCAGCAGGGATCAGAGGCATAGTGAAACATTCCCGGCCTGTCCGCAATTTTGGAATGAAATGTCAATCAGCCAAGAGGTCCCTTAAACCAGACAAGGTCCTACAGCACAGAGAGCCAGAGTAAGGAACGATGCCAACGCTCTTCCAGCCTTGGGAAATCTTTTCCCCGCGTTTTTGGTGTAGAGTTGGGAGGGAGAAACTGAGTCTATGTCTGCTACAGAAGAGCCTTTTGGGTTTCCCAGCCTCAAGGCTTGCAGACCCTTGATCCAGCACCCACCAAGCACCATCACTCAACATCCACTGGCTCTTGGAGACCCTGAGGTTCTTCCAGAGTTTGGGCAAATTCAGCAGAATTGGGCCAAAATCTGGATAAACTCTCAGGTTTGGTATTTTAGGAACAACCTCCACAAAAAAGCACTGCATGTGGCAAGGACACAAGCCAACTCTACTTGCTCTCCCTCTCTGAGGACAAGCTCTGGATTTCTTGAGAGCTTTGCTTTGCCAGCAAATCCAGGACTATTCACCTGTCCTGCTGGAGAGCCACCTCCTCACCTACCATGCCACCAGCCAAGAGCCAGCAGCCCCATGCCACACACTGGTTAGCACAGAGATGTCCAGGGCTGGTGGATCACATTCCATGGAGACCCAGCACCAACACCACCAAACACCTCCAGCTCACTTCTACCCTTGGAGCAGAGCTTCTCCATGGGTCATACAGGAACCTGGGTCCCACCAACCTGATGCCACCAGACCACGGGACAGCCACCTCCAGGTTCTCCAAGCATGGCTTTTCTTGTTTGAAAGAAGTCACAACCAAACACATCTGCTGAGAACAAGTCAGCTCAAAATACAGGAAAACCACCCTCTGTCTCCTATTTACGGGAATTATTTTTATCTCCAATGGGATATTTTTACTCTTTAACCACACTGTGGACGGAAGGGATCTGGCTAGTAATACCTGAGCAAAACCATGTCAGTGGGAGAAAACGTGAGCAAGGAGTCCTGACTACAGGCTGACCACTGATAAAAATAAAGGTGATATAAGAAAATAAATAAAGGCAAGGATACAGAAATGAGAGCCGTGCTTTGGGGGAAGCAAGGGGTACATCAGTCAGAGAATGGGATGGCTGGGGAAGGCAAAGCAGAGGTGGGATGAGAAGAGGACTATGCAGGGTTGCATTCCTGGGTCAGGAAGAAGAACAGAAAGAAGAGAGGGGGAGGGAGAGAGCAGCTCAGAGTATTTATCACAAGGGGGAAATACTCCCCATACATCCCACGGCTGGGCCACTCCCCCTGCCACACATCCTCCAGAGCCTCTGGTATCCATCAGCACAACTGCCTGCAGTCCCCAGAAAGAGACAGACCCCAGCAGTGGCTGATCTGAGACTCCTCCTCATCAAAGGCTCCTCATGGACAGCTGCAAGGACGCTCACTTTGAGCCCCCTCAATGCTCCCCTTGCCACCATCCTCTCAACCCCTCCATGCATTCCCCTGCCAGAGTGGCTGTGATCCCCAGGCTGGCCCGATTCCCAAATTCTCAGTGCTGAGAGTGATCTTCCTTGCCAAATCATGCTCTTTAAGACATCAGAGCAGGTCTACTGACCCTGCTGCTACACCAGCATCCACCACACATCACTGCTGACCAAAGGCTGCAGTGCTGCAGGAACCCACCACGACCAACAACCTCCTGTGATGTCTTCTTCCTCAAACACCCACTCCAGCTTCCAAATTACCAAAATAATGACTTTTTTTGCCCCTTTTCTTAAGCCACCCTTCATCAGGGAGCTGCAAATCCAACACACACAGGTCTGGAGGGGACAAGGGATCCTGGATTCTCCACCCAGCATCACCCATCCCTATCTGCCCAAACACAGATAAGACCAAGCCAAATCCCTGGCCACATACCCTGCCAATAACTCATCAAAGCCCTCTTCAAGCACACTCTTCTGCTAACTAAAATATGCAAGAGGGGGTAGGAAGAAAAAGGAGGAGAAAGTGAGCTTTGGAGGATTGCTCCGAAGTGCGTTTATTTTCCTTTCTTGACTGGGTCTCTCCAGTTGGGAATTTTCAGCACTGCACTTCTGCGCACGGAAGGGAGATGCCAGTAAATCAGAGCAAATTCAAAACAAATGCTCTTTCATGTGGAGGCATTCGGCTTTGTTTCAGGGCTTGGGTAGCTAACCATATCCCTTCAAGAGTCAACTCTCCTATCAGCTCCTCATTAAACTAAATAGCTACAATTACATTTGGGGAGGAAAAAAGAGCAGTT
>VZTR01028060.1:273181-293245 GCA_013400775.1 Chaetops frenatus | reverse complement strand
GTACATTACTGTGAATTTGTGTTTTTGTATGTGTTTAGGATGAGTTGCCGAAAAGTGCCTTAGTAGCTGTTTATTAACGTCTTGTGTCTCCTGTTGTAGTTTACCTGTTGTATACTGATCCCGAAAGTTTAGTTCACAGATTGCCACTTCCTTGTCATTAATGAATCCATAGGCCCCTTTGTTGAGGAACACGCCGGGTGCAGGCAGACCAGTTTGCAAGCTTCAGCGAGATGCTGATTGAGCTCTGGGTGGGAACCCAGAGAGACAAGAGGCTGTGAACTGCCAACCCCTTGCATAACACAGGGCAGAAAGAGCGGTGGCAGGGCCGGTGAACGAACACTGAGAGACTCGGAAGGAAGAGCGAGACTTGTGAGCGGGTAGGCTGTGAAGAGAGAAAAGCCCGGGATTCCTTTGCTGGGGATGCTGCTCGGAGGTACTAGCTCGGGCTGTTTCTGTGTTACTGCGCCCTGAATAAATGGCGCTATGGAACGAGACGTCTGAGACTCTGCCACGTGAAACCCGGGGTCGAACTGGTGAGGAAACCTGGTCTGATCGTGTGACTGGGGGATGTGGGGAGTCAAGCAGTGAAGGTCTCTGGCCTTGGGAGTGTGACCAGCAGAGAGGCTCGAGAATGGTCAGACCGGGAAGTTTCCTTAACATTCTTTAAGCCTGTTTTAAACCATGTGATTTGACCATATTTTTTCCCCTGAGGCAGCAATACGCTGTTCATCTCTTGACTCTTCCCAAGCAAGGTCCTCTGCATCTTCTCAGACAAACAAATTGTGCATATTAGGACACCTTCAAGTTTGTTGTTGCAGCTTCTAGGGGTCATGGTATTTGGCTCCATGAAAACAGTGGGTACCCAGCAATGCCTGAAACAAACTTCTGGCAAATACACACACTTTTGTCACTCAAAATTTGCTCTTTTATTTTGACAAGCTGTAAGAGAGATCCCCTGACAAAATTATGACTTCACAGCTCACAGCTGTTATTTATGCTCTATAAAATGTCACCAACATCTGCTGCCGTAGTGAAATGCAGAATTGCAAAGCAATCTGAAGTTCAGATGTAAGCAAACAAAACAATTTTCCAAACAATGATTTAAAAGGCAATAATGCTGAAATAATCTCAGTATTTTAAAATCTAAAAGGATAGCAATCTGTTGAATTTTTATGGAAAACTTCAGTTTTCCAAATGTCAATTGTATGTGACTCCGAATAAACTCAAGGTTTTCAAAGGTTATTTGTATGTTTTGTTTTGTTTGCTGTGTTGGCACTCCTGGTCCTCACATTTAATATTCATAGAAAGACAGCTGCCCCTTCACATAGCGCCTTAGGATGTATCACTTCTGTGCAATTCAGAAGTGTCACAGGCACACTGACAGTCACATCGAGAAAGGGATGCCCTGGGACACTGAGCCAGATCTACAGGCAACCTCCTCTGAGGCCTCATGTCACCCAGCAGCAACCCTAACCTGGCTGGGAAAAGGAACATGCATATTTGCCCTAGGGCAGCATCTGGAAATGGCCCTGATCAGTGAAAAGGCATCAGTTCTTGCAATTCAAACACCTGAAACTTTAAAAATATCTTGTGAAACACTTTGTGAAAATGTAATCCCTGCCACCAGGGATGCACAGCTAAATGTACATTTCCAAATACACACAGTCCAATTCTTATGGTATGCAATGGATCTCCACACTCCATCTTTAGTATCCTTTGGTACAAAGAACTTGCGGACCCAGAGCAAAAGAACCTGTCCTGATCTTCTAAATGACTGTAGAATCTTCTCTTCTTGGGCTTTTCTGAAAGGAGTCCCTGCAAAAACAATCAGCAAGGGATACTGAAGAAAGCATTGGAAAGTCAAAGGCTGGACATCCAAACCACTCTGTCAGTTTCTTGGGATATACTGACAGCCAGTCTCCTAGAAAAAAGCTAGATGGTGAGATGATGAGAATAAGACAATAATGAGAACTTTTCCCAAATGTGCCACTCTATCCACAGCCCACAAAGCTGAGGGCTGGTGTCAGAAAAGCCGGAATCCAATAGCTACCAGAACAGCCCTGCTCTTCCTGGAGTCATGTGGACACTAGGTATAAGATGGAGCTGGTGCCAAATGTCACTGAGATCTTGCTAGTGTAAAGGAGATCACTGAGAATGTTTTCTCCACCTGTGGCACATGGAAGAACTCCAGGGATGGGAGTGGATGGTGGTGGTGGTGTGTGTGGTGTAGCAAGGGAGCCTTGCACAGAATAGAAGCAATAGTGGACTTCGTACCCCAAAACATACACTCCTTCACCAACGCTTTGAGATAACAAAAGCTGCAACAACAAAATTTCCCTAGGATCACAGTTTTAGTTTGGCAAAAGCAACCTATCAGCAGAATCAAGGATGTCACCATTGTTAGATGACCTTTAAAAAGTAACATCTTGTAAACATTAAATTTTTTGGAGAAAAGTCCTGAGGAAAACAAAGTTACAGATGGCTCACTACCCTGACAACCTACGCGGAGAGGCAAAACTGAAGGTGCACAGGGGCTGATAAATTAACCCCTAGATTGCCTATGTGTTCATAGAGTTTGGAGCTGTCAGATACTCTGAGATTATCCGTTGCCTTCCACAGCTCTGATTCCCAAGGCTGGCTAGGACAACACCGGAGCTGGAGATGGCCAGAAGTTGGATTTTGAAAAAAGTGCTAGTTGTGGATAGCAGGGTAGCATTTCCACCTAAGGTTTGCGATTAAGGAATAGAATAAAACATCCTCCCCTCCATGGATAGTTTCAAGGACAGGTTTGTGGTTTTTTTGTTTTTTTGTTTTTTTGTTTTTTTTTTTTTTTGCAGACTAGCAGTGTACTCTGGAAATAAATGGCAAATACCAGTCTTGCAATTGTGAAATCTGCAAGTGACTCCAGTTGTGATTCTTTATCTTCTCCTGTGAGAGAGGACATGGAGCCTAAGACAGCTATAGGAGAGCCCATATTGCTCTAGTCCTCTCGAGTTCTCTGTTCAAATCTCATCCATCTAGAACAGTTTCACTAGATTATTTATTCTCTAATTCATATTTGCTAGCCCTCTCCCATACTGCAACCCCTGAGAAGTCAGGCATTCACTGTGCTAGGGTAAAAGAACAGAAAAAGTCATCTTAGGTGTTTTCTGTGAAAAACATTTTGCAAGTATTTTAAAATTAGAAGTTTTATTAGCAACGTCTCTCTCAATCCATGACAAACTACAGACCACCAGTAAGATTAGCACTAAAGCTGCTGATGCAACAAAAGCCTGTAACTTATGTAATTGAAGCTGTGTATTTTAAAGGCCACAGGTATCAATAATGCTGAACTGACAATAACAAGGATTTGTCAGCCTTTAAAAGCCTTAAATCTATGCAGTAGACAAGCCATAGATTTTTCAGCATTTAATATAATTTTAACAGCTCAATGGTTAACTGACAAGTAATTAGAACATGTTCAGTGGCCAGTATGTTTGTCAGGTCCATGCCTATAAACTATTTGAGTCTAAATACCAGTTTATCTGGACTGCCCCTGCAAAGGAATAACAAGAATCTCTGCAATGTACAGATGAGAGCCTGCAGATACCAGAGTCAAAGCTGGAATATTATGCACCAGGCACCCTTACCCTGCACCCAGGGTAGAACGGTAACCACCACTTCCTCCAATCGAGCTTTGACAATGTAACCAGTACTTCACTTGCATTTTCTCTGAGTCCTCAGCTCATCCTTCCCTTCAGTTCAGATCCCTCACAGCACCATGCTCCATTTTTCTCCCATTATTACATTATGTACCACATCTGAATATTCCCTGGCTTCATCACTGTAGGGAAACACAGAGTAACACCTCCTTATCCCACTCCTACAGGTAGGATGTACTAAACAAGGTTTTTTTCCTAAGCACATGAATTCTCAGAAGCTAACTAATGGTAGTTAAGGGCAGGCTATTTGTTTGTAGTGAAAATCAGACTTAAAATTGAGTGAGGACAGAGTCCTAAAGGAACAGTTGCAGAAAGGAGGGTCATAAGTGAGTTGGGGTTGAACAGTTATGAGCCTGCTCTGCTTGTGCCTGGCATGGATAAAATTCTGAAGAAACTACTTATAGGCTCCTTAGCCAAGGAAAACCTCTCAGGTGATGTTTATCAGCAACACTGCTACATCATATGATTACTATTTTACAATGTTAGGTTCCTACGGGTTTATTTTTATGCAAGAAGAGTGAAATAGTAAATCCAAAATAATTCCAAAGATGAGGACAATAATGCCTTGTGGTATCAATTTCACGTCTTGACACAGCATTAGGTTGTAATCAGGATTACAGCTCTTACAGGCCCAGAGGCAGCATCTTTACTCCAGCTGCATAAACTCAGGATAATAAAAATTAATGATTTATAGTTATGAAATACATATGAGAACTAGTTCTCTGTCAGGAAAAGTGCTGTGACTACTGCTGTTGACTTGAAAACTGTAATATTACAAATGCGAGTACCAACAGCTGGCAGGTGCTTTACAAATGAATCTTATAAAGGTAACCAGATATCATTCAGATTACGTACCATGAATTTGCTAGAAGATAGAAATTCAGTAAATAACAATACCAGGATAGCAGTGTGTCCACACATTAAGACAGATGAAACATTCAAATTCGAAGATATTTAATACTTGACTAATTTAGCTAAAAATTTGGAAAAGGTGCTAATTAAAATACGCCTGGGGTTGCCACCTGCTGCCAAAACTGCAGAGATGCTGCCATTGAAATGTTTCCACTTCATTATTAGCCAAGCATTTGGCCTGGTTCAGGTGAACAGACACCAGCCTACCATGACACTAGCAGAACTCACATTTGAAATTTCCTAGATCTGATTACTGCAATATTTTGGACAGTTCTGCAACACTAGGTCCATGATTAGGTGGAAGTGACACCTGAGTAATAAAGGTATCAGAAAATGCTAGATGCTCAGGTATTTATTTTTTAAACCATCACCACCTTGCAGGATTCTATCTTTTTATCTATGATGGAAATAATTGATTTTTGTCTTACTAGGAAAGGAAGTAAGAGAAATTAGATTAACAAACATTTAATTGCCTGCTCCAGTTGCAGCAGTTACTGACAGGACTCAGGAAAAATGGCAGTCTTGTGTTGAAAAACTGCTGGATATATTTGTAGCACTTGAACAGGTGATTCCCCAAATCTTTTTCACCAATACAGAGCTGGAGCATTACCGGTGAGATAAAGAAGCAGAATAATCGACAGAACCTTACTATTCCTTCTGCAGGAAAAAAAAACTTACTGAGAATGCTGCAGATTCAGACAACAGCAAGGAAGGCCTGCAGCTTCTTCATGCTGAGAAAAGCAACCTTGTTCTGTTCCCACTTTCATGTGAGGACGATTGTGCACTCAACCAGTGACCACACAAAACTGCTTCTCTAGTGGCCACCACTTTCAGGCTGTTCCCAAACCACTTTTAAGCATAACTGTCTGTAGTTCAGAGACACTGTCTCTGGCTTGCTGAACAGCAGTTCCTATCAAGGTTCTTCAGCAAGACTGGAACAGTGAAAAGTGCCAGATCCATTTAAGTTTCTAACACAGAGAGTAAAGACTGGTGAGGGCAAAAATGAGGAAGGGGGTGGCGGCATTTAAAAATACCTTCAAAAGAGTAGTGAAAAGTACATTAAAAAAAATAAATTAAAGAAACTTCACAATTCTAGCTTTTTGAAGTTCAAGAATGATTCCCATCCCTGTAAAAGCTTCCAAAGTTGATTTTCAATTCTGACTTACCCAAACTCCTCTGGATTCTTTTATACTCAAGTTATTACATATTCAGAGTATGTTTCCAAGGCGTCCTTTGAGAAAGCACATGCCACCAGCATGCCTGAAGCACATGGCTCCTGTACAAATCAGTGACATGTCTGCTTTAGCACAGACACTTGGCAAAATTCAGGAGACCTCAACAGTATCGCAAAAGCTTAACCTGAGCCAAAAGGAAATGTCCTATTTAATCTAAAGGTTGGAAGAAAAGACAAGCAGGCAACCAACTCTCTATAGCTCAGATGGAAAAAGTTAAAAAAATCTAGGGGAAAGAAGTTATTTTGCATTTCAGTGGTAGGAACGTTTTTTCTGCCTGTCCAGCTCCATCCTTTCAGCTGCTCAATTTTCCCTACCCCTCAAATATTTCTCACCCTTATAAAGCACTGTTTCTCAACTTCTCTCAAATTTTTAGAGTTTTACAGCAGGAAAAAGCTGAAGAAACACCTTTTATCTCTCAAGCAAAAGATGTCACTGTGGCCCACGCCCCTAGCCAGCTGGGATCCTGGACCTCAGTGGGCACAGAACATAATGAAACAGCTTTTGTACCAAAATGCATATAATGATAGTGGAACTAAGGTCCAGTTCAGCCAACCCCAATCATGGGTCGTGATCCAGAGTTACATGGAATGTAACAGACATCCTGAGCCACTAATGGAATAGAAGTAGTATTGGAACATCACAGAAGGGAAAGGTTCAGTTTCTCCATGCCCCAAAGGAGCATGGGCCATGCTTCACTAAGTGCAAATTTGCCAGAACAAAGTAAAACAAGACTTTATCATGAAAAATTATCTTAAGGTTAAGAGTATTTCCAATTTTAATTTGCTCCTCCCTTTTCTTTTTAAATTCTGAAGTGCTAATTAGTATTTCCACAACTACGACCAGCATTTTTAAGGAAGGATTCAGTGATTTATTAGTTAATATACACAAAAAATCTTCATGTGGAAATTACAAAGTAAGGGACAAGGCCTGTATCATCAGCTGCTATTTATCAGAGCAAGACAAAACAAACCATTACAAACACTCCATCAGAGAAACTAGTAAGCATTTTTTTTTTTCTATCTCTCTGACCTGAACAGCTGATGGAGAAATTATTATTCTTCTGTTAACTTCCTTGTATTTCTTCTGCTATGTAGAAACCTTCAGACATTTTTTTAGTCTGAAGTATCATTTAGCAATGCAATTTTAGTATACTGCCCTTGTTTCTCTCCTATTCTGTCTATCATTATACAGACACAAATTTCCCAAGTGCTCTCTATCAAATAAAATTGAACACAGGCTTTTCTTAAAAGGTCATCTTTAAAATTACATACAATAAATCCAACAATGACAAAAATCTATTTTAACAGCACTTCTCCCACATCCCCACATTTCATCTCTTTTGAATATTATGCAGCACAGATCAAAAGATGGGGCTTGTTGACTGTTTCAGACTAGAGGCATTCCCTTTCACAACCACAGCATTAAAGCTTGATCTAGTGGCATTTCTATAATTATTGAGGCTAAACCCCAAGACATGGGCCACCAGCACTTCATCATTTCTTTCTGACCCCCAAATCTGAGCTATCATTTCCTTCCTAACATTAATTCCCTGTTTATGTTCTTCCCCTCCTGTACCGATACTGAAGAGGGAAATAATCTTTCTTCCTATCATAAATCATGCAGATGTGCTTATCAAGTCCAAACAGAGTCTCTGGATTGTTTAGGGGAATGAAAAGCTAAAATTAATTTTTAAATGTCAGAAGCACATAGATATTCCAATTTTTTTCAAGATATAACTTAATCAGACACATTAATGATAATGTAGAATTAAAAAATAAAAGGTCTCATATATCTTAGCAATTTCTGAAGACTGAATTTTATAGTTACTTAGTCATCTAGCAACAATAGCTGTCAAGCAATGGAGCATTAGCATGACTTCAGTCAATGGGCCTATTAGGCTGTTGCCTCTGAAAATCTGAGAAGGCAGCTACCTGCAGCACTGTTTAACAAGGGTGTACCTTAACCTTTCCCACACCATCACCTTGCTTTCTCCTCTCTCTCTTCCTTCTCTACATCATTCCCTTGTTTGGGCTGTAAATCTCTCCTGCTATGTGGTCTTTGTTCTCTGCTGTTTTCTGACCCAGACCATACTCAGATGGGCACTGGCTGTGGTGACCCACCTTCCTTGCATCCATGCATCCACAAGTGGCCACATTCCCAGATTTCTTAATCTTTTTCTTTGCTTTTGCTGTCTCTCTGGATAACCATTTGCCCCCTAATTGCATAAAGAAAAGTCAGATGGTCCTCAAATGCTGCTCCTGCTGAAACAGTCCATTCTTCCCAAAAATGCCCCTGGAGAAGAAGCCAATATTTTGCCTTGCCTCCTCCAGTTCAGATGCCTCATGGCCTGCCACAAGGCAGGCATAAGAGATCCTGGGCACATCACTGACTGTGGCTCCTGCCCACCCACTCATCCCTCTGGCTCTTCCTAAAGGGGAACCAGCTCATTTCCTGCTGCCCATCATGGGATGGGTTGGGATGGGAAGGAAGTAGCTCAGCAAGACTTCATATCCCAAAGTATCACTTTTTTGTGCAGCCACAGGAAGCCTGCCAAGACCACTACAAGTACTTTCTTCTAGCATGTGGGGAGTAATCCCTCAAACAAGAAAACCAGACTGGCAGGTATCTCCACTCTGGGATGCAGAGTGGAGCGCTGTCCCTGCCATAGAGCTGCTGCTGTAGCCAGGCAGCACCAGCCTCAGGGGAGCCTTAGCAGGACCTGACACTTTGCTCTTCTTCTTTGCCTGGGACTGGAGCAGTCAGGGTAGGGAAAAGGGGGTTGAACCCCACAGGGGAACAGGGAAGCTTGGAGACCTGTTCAGACAGAGCCACTGCTCTGTCATTCCCACACCACTTGGGGATCACACATGTGCCGTCCCACCAGAGAGAGGCTGAGCTGCCTCTCATACTGAAGGCTGTGTCTTTTCTCCACTCAGCAGATCCCAAAATTATGTTTGTTGCAGCTGCTGGCAGTTTTCTGGTTCCTGCCATCCCACCGTGTTTTGCAGGCTGCAGTGGGATCTGTGCTAAGGCAGGCAGGCAGCATGGAATGGGAGAGGCTAAAGAGGAGGCTGATCTCACTCTCCATGCATAAGTGTCCAGATCCAGGGGGCTGGATGTCATACAGCAGTCTAATAGTTAAAAGCAGATATTTATCTTGCATGTCCTCCAAAGGAAAAGAACAAACTACAAACCAAAATGTGCAAATATGCTAAGTAAAACTGTCATCAAAAAGTCTCTCATCCTTGGAGCATACATAGGATGAAAACTTCCCCCCTGCCATGTGGCTCCAGTTTATGTAATATTCAGAAGCAAATCAGCACTAGCACGCTACTGCAGAGGATAACAATGGTCTGTTTTACTGTTGAGGGAATGGTTATGTACTGCTTAGATGTTGCCATAAAAGCAAACTTGAAAAACTGCCATGAAAATCCACCTGTGCAAGCACACCACTTTCTTTCCCAACCTTTCAAGAACCATAAAGAAGTAGGAACAAAACACCCTAGTAGCAGTCTAACTTTCAATGAAAAAAAGAATACACAAGCTGAGGAGATGTAAACCTTTCTTTATCTTCTCTAAGGGCAGATGGCTCTTTGTAAACATATACAGAACAGTAACATAGTCGCCATGAAGACCAACTCTAAGTAACCATGTATCAGTCCAAGGACACTAAAAACCCCGTAAATGCTGGAAAATACTGTGAGGAGAACAGCAAATGCTTTCTGTGCACAAACCAGGACTCTGCCTCTCTCCTAAGCTGCTGCAGTCCAAACTTGCAACCTGGCAGGCAAAGATGAGAGATCATCATGGCAGAGTGAAGGAAGCTGAGACAGGACAATTGATACCTTCTATCCCACCCTAGAGAACCCATAGTACATAATGACAAAGTCATGTTCTTAAGCCAAGCAAGATGTGCTATGTTTCTCCAGAACATTTCTCCTCAGGAAAAGCAACTTAAAATAGAGATTTCTGGGGAAATAAGGCTTTATTTCAGCAAATGCTTTTTAAAATAAGAATCTAATCCAGCCAGAAGTCTCTGTCATGAATTGTTTCATATACATGTCTTCTTTTTTCAGGTTAAATTTTTTTCCAGTCAGCGCCTTTTGGTTACATCCACCGGGGGGATGGTTCACAGCAAAGCTCCTCATGGAGCACAGCTGGAAATGTGAGTTCCCTCTATTGGTAAAGTTTCTGGCATTTATCTGTCACATTGAAAAAAAAAACAAGTAAGAGAAAGCCCACCAATATGCCTCTACAGATAGATTCTCATTCAAAGGTTCAGCAACCAACTCTGCCCCATCACACACTGTTCACTATGACTATCAGGCCCTTTGCTGCTTTCCTTAGGGATCTTCCTCTCCTCTTCCTTCCATCCTCGCAGACTGCAGACTGGCCTCAAAAACAAGAGCCAAATTACGCACGTATCTGCTGTGGGATGCTTGACTGACACTCTAACCTTTCTGTGCTGGTGTGCCAATGGAAGAGGTCCAGCAGAATTTGGCCACCAGAATTATGGCCCCATCTGAGAAAGACTGCTGCAGAAACTTTCATTCAAAGCAAAATTCAATCCAAAAGCAGACTTTTGGAGAAAACGTATAGAGGACCTCAAGCCAATAACCCTCCGATGCCAAGCAGAGAGCTCATCTCTGAAGGGGATCACTCTGAGGGATGTGCCCTGTGGCCAAAGAGAAAGAAGGTGGCTGCCAAAAAACCCATGGAATGATCAACAATTCCCTACTGTGATGTGATGGTACTTTACCTGTAAGGAAGGCTGTCAGCAAAAAATTAAGCCCAGAAAATATTTTATGCACACTTAAATGCAACAGGGAGTTGAGATCAGCAAACCATCTGCTAAACTGGCTGCAGAGGCCCCACAGTCTGATGAATAATTAATAAGCTTTGGGTACTCAATATAAACTCAAAGGTGGAGTCAACTAGAAACAGAACTCTAGAGGAAAATCAATAACATCAAAAGCAAAGTAAGGATAACAAAAGCAAATCCATTTTGTCTTTGTTCTTCCTTTACCTGTTACAAGGTGAAGCAGCAAGAAAGTGCTCCCTTTAGGCAGTGACAGCCTCTTTTCCCCCTCATGCAAGTAAGCATCCCACGCTACACCTGTGGTGCTGAAATGTACAGAGCCTTCTCACCTTTGAGTACTGCATAATTCTCTAAACAAGAAAAACCCTGTGTTTTCAAAGGTGATGAACTCTCTCAGTTTGCAATTGCTCCAGCATTCCTGCAAACCAATAGGTCTCTGGCTCCTGGGCAATCACAGCCTGAACAAGTCCTACATGTGGTGGTTTTTGGGTTTTTTTTTGGCCATCCCTTCATCGAACAGCATTTGTTACAGGCATATTCAGAGAATCAATTAGGTGGGAAAAGAGCTCTGAGATCATTGAGTCCAACCTATGACCTAAAACTACTTTGTGAACTAGACCATAGCATTGAGTGCCACATCCAGTCTTTCCTTAAACAACTCCAGGGACAGTGACTCCACCAGATCCCTGGGCAGCCCATCCCAATATCTAATCACCCCTTCTATGAGGAAATTCCTCCTAATGTCGAACCTAAACCTCCCCTGGAGCAGCTTGAGACTACGTCCTCTCGTCCTGTCTCTGTTTGCCTGGGAGAACAGTGGCACCTTCTTCCCTTTATTTCCCGCTAGGAAGCTCTCGGATCCCGAGGCTCCAAGGGCACGGAAAGCAAACGCTCTCGCACAGGCCGCAGAGGCGCTGCGGGGCCGGATCAGCCGTCACGGCTCTGCCCTACCCTGCCCCGCCCCGCCGGCGACACGGGAAGAGCCACATGCCCCGGAAACCGGAAGGGAAAAAAAGAATCCGAGTAAAACCCCGCCCTCAAAAAGCTTAATTTTCCACCCAAAACCCGCCCCTCCCGCCGCGGTGACGTCGCGCGCTCCGCCGCTGAGTGCGACGTGTCCCTCGGCTGGCGGTGAGGGGGGACAGGGGGGCTCGGGGGGCCCCGGTGTTACCCGGCCCCGGGACACGGGGATCAGTGATAAGGGATGGGGGGGCCCGGGTGTCTCCCGGCCCCGGGGATCAGGGATGAGGGATGGGGGGGGCCCCGGTGTAACCCGGCCCCGGGACACGGGGATCAGGGATGAGGGATAGGGGCTGGGCAGCGGAGATTGGGATGGGGCCTGGGGTGGGGATTGGAGGGGCTGCGGCGGGCAGGGCGCCTCGCCCGCAGCGAGGGCGAAGGAGTCGCTGGGGACGAGAGAGGGGCCGGCATCCTACCGGGAGCCTCGTACCAGGGTGTCCATGTGGACTAATGGGAGGAATACCCTCTGGTGGGTGTCCTGTGTGCGGTGGCAGCGCCGGCACACGCCTGTTGAGAGAGTAAGGCTCGGCCTCAGCATTCTCTCCGTGCTCACCAGTCCCCCGGTGGAGATCTCCAACCGGCGACTTTCGTCTATTCAGACGCCTTTGGTGGTGTTGTCAGAAACAGGGCGTAGGACATAAGCTGGAAGCCAAACTATGATGGAGCTATTTTCCTCTTCTGGGCTGAAAGGCATAATTTTTCATGTTTTTTTTCTTTTGCGGTCAGTAATAGGGCCTCGTGTTTATTTACTGATACAGTGCCTTCATTTCCTGCAAAGTGGAAGTATCTTAGGTTGGAATATGATACTTTATCTTAAGCCTTTAACAAATTTTGCAGGTAACTGCTACTTCTATAATGAAAAAGTTTTGGTTTTCAGTGTACAGGTGGACCCATCAATGCTAAATGTGTCTTTGCAGGCAATCATGGATCAGGTAATGCAATTTGTGGAACCCAGCCGTCAGTTTGTAAAAGATTCCATACGACTTGTCAAGAGATGCACCAAGCCTGACAGGAAAGGTAAAGCACACAATAAACCAGAACACAATTCTTATTTCATCTTGTATCTTAACACGTGCCTTTCCATACATCGCTTCTGTTGATTCATTTGCTGTGGATATTTCTCAGCTGCCAGTCTGAGCTTTAAACTAGAGCTTTAGTTGTCTGAATGTCAGTGGGTTTAAGGTTCTGGCTATAGCAAACTTGAACGTGTTCTTTTTTGGAATGTATGTAGGCATGTGAGTGTTACTAAAACTCACCTTAGGAGAGAGGTTAAGTAACTAAGTAATTAAGCTGAAATTGAGTGCTCCACAGTTGTCAGTCCTTGCCTGACTGGGACAGGAAGAATTTAGTTTCTGAGAGTATGGAAGAGGAGGTTTTGGACTAAAGAGGCCCTGGAGAGAAGATGTAACTATAATCAGAATGCAACTGGTCCTCCTTACTGAAAGTTACAGTGCGTTATTCACATGCTTGGGGTGAACAGGTCTGTGACTTAAGTTTGCTGGCAGCTTTTGAGATCCATAAGGAACTTCATTCTTTGTAAGACTGGTAGGTTTCTGAGGGACTGTTGACCTTCTTAGTCAACTTCATGGTTACTGTCCTAAAATAATTGAAAATATACCAAGTACTCAATTTTTGCGGGGTCTTACAGTGCTGTTCTCCAGTGACAGACATAAGTGCAGATCTTCCATTTTTGATGTTGTGTTAGGGATTACTTTCAGGACTTGGAGGGATGTAAAGGAAAGATAATGGGATAAATGTGCCATGAATTGTTATTGTGGTATTTCTGATTCTTCTTATTTAAATTA
The DNA here is from genome assembly GCA_013400775.1 of Chaetops frenatus. NCBI lineage: Eukaryota > Metazoa > Chordata > Aves > Passeriformes > Picathartidae > Chaetops > Chaetops frenatus. Next base: position 279,753 of record VZTR01028060.1, on the reverse strand, counting down.
CATTGTGATCAGCCACTCTTTTTGGAAATCTTCTCTTTGAAAATCTCATCTGTCTTCTGAAATAGTGGATTTGTTTCTCAGTGTCTGTGCAGATTGTGAAGTGTTTCCAGTGTTAATATGGTTCTGTAAAGAGAGATCTCTCCTTTGGTCACTGCAGTGCACATCTGTATGCCATACATGAAACTTCCTGACAAATTTTTTTTGTTTGTTTTTTGCAGAGTTCCAGAAGATAGCCATGGCAACAGCAATAGGCTTTGCGATAATGGGATTTATTGGTTTCTTTGTCAAATTGATCCACATCCCAATCAACAATATAATCGTGTAAGTGAATATCACCTTCAATTTCACTAAATTTTTACCTGTTCAGTTTGAAACAGGACATTAGTGAGCCCTACGGGACCCATGTTGCTTTAGTGTTTGTGCATTTCACATGTTAGTATAATATGACAAGTTTTACGTGATTCAAAGGACTTTATGAACAATGTTAATGAACTTGATGTTAATTCAGCATGCTGCAAAGTATTAGATCCATACTTCTTAAGGTTTTTTCTGAGTATTCTGCTTCAAGACTGAACATCAGATATTTTGATTTCCAGTTCCTCAGCATATGTTTGACCACAGAACATTTACCTTATTTGGATCTTATAGACTTTTACTGTTTTCAGTTTATAATTTGGGTATCCAAAGTAAATAGATGGATGGTAAGGTAAAGAAGACTTGAGTGGGTGTGCTATAGGATGACAGGGCACAGAACAAAGTTGGTCTTGTTTAATTTACTGAGTGCTAGGTATGTTTGAAACTTTATGTGTAACTGCATCCTGTAAAATCCCTTTTGGAATTAATGTTACATCGTGAAAAACTTGAACTTCAAGTTGACTGGCACCGTGGTACTGACTTATTAACAGTATCAATTAAAACTCCTCATATTCTCCAGAGCTGATGTGATCCCCTCTCCAGGACTGGAAGAGGTTAAAGACCATTCTGTGTCCATGATGTGTGACTTGCTTATACCTGCAAGAGTGGTCATCTAGGCAAGGAGTGGTTGAAAATGGAAGATAAACTGTAATGGTTGTCCTAACAAGGCAGTTGTGGGAGGATAAATTAGACTTCAGGTGGGATTACTGGATCACACTTCATTAGATGAAACTGATTACTTTGTTCTCTCAACAGAGGTGGTTGAATATTCTTCATGAAGAAGAAGACAGTTGTGACACCTGCTGCAATGATTTCACAGCTTTAATTTGTTTGATATTAAACAAGCTCAGCTTGGGTTTTCAAATGTTCTTGTCGTCTTACTTCTCTTTTAAAATGTATGTGATCATACCTGTCTACAGGCTTTCGTACAGGCTTTCTTTTTTTCCCTACTAGTAGTTGTGTGTTTTACTTGTTTTGTTAATTCTTTTAACCGTGGTAGAATTATTCAGATGGGAAGGAAGCTTGGAAGGTCTCTAGTCCAATGTCCTACTTGAAGCTGGGTCAGTGTTGCATTCTAATGAGGTTGCCTAAGGTTTTGTCCAGTCAAATACTGAAAGCTTCCAAGGGGGACAGCTGTATGACCCCTCTTCAGGAGCTGTTTACAAAGCAGTAAATTAAGCACTGGAACAGCATTGTTCCAGCAAAAACAGACAGCAAGAAAACAGCATTTCTATATCCTTTCAAGTGGTGATGTAAAAGTGTATGGGAATTCCTCTCACTAATTTCTGGAATCACCATAATTATCACTAATTACTTTCTGCGACTGGAAGTCCTGCTAGGTTATAGTATGTACTTGACAGGAAAAAAACTCACGTCAAACAAAGAAGTTGGATTGCCAATCCTTATTCTGATGGCATAATTAAAAAACTCAAATGTAATTGATTACTGAGATGTACCATTGAGGATAATGTAGTTGTCAGAGACACTAAGCAGTCCTTCAGCAAATCCACAACTTTCTCACACTGTTGGATAGGATATACACCCATTTTGGATCCTGTTCTGTACACAGAATTATAAAGGCCCCTGCATGTTGACCTGGAAGTTTCCATTATTTTAAATGATGGCGTATTTTGATTTTAATAACTAAGCCTGCAAAAACTCTGGTAGATGCAATGCTTTTCCTTCTCAGATTGACATCAAGGCATTTTAATTCACTTCAAAAATCTTACCTGCATTTGGAATTTGCAGAAGGTGCAATGGTACTTCTATTACAGACTTTAAAAGCACTTAATACTGGGAAATCTGATACTAGTATTACAGCAAAACTGAAGGTTCTTCAGTACATAACTTGCTTCCTAAGTAGAAAAGTTCAATTATTATTCTTGAGAAATCTTCAGCAGTACCTACATATGTTAGAAACCAGGACAGAAAATGAGATTAGTGAATCTTAGTGCTATCACCTTGTAATACAGTTATACCACATGCAACTGGGTACTGTATTTCCTTTTGGCAAGGGGGGAAAAATAGTTCAGTATTGGAATAAAATACTTCATAAAAGTAGCCTGAACTAGCCAGATAAGCAGCAACAGTTTCTTTGCATTCCTTTCTATTTGTGGTTGTACTGAGTACAAAATGCTCATGCATTTTCTGGTTAAGTAGCGTGATTTACCAGAATGAAGTACTCTGTTACTGCAAGTAATTTTGATTCAATCTCAAGTGACTTTTATTTCAGACTTGTTTTTCATTCAGTACAGAAAATCAGTGCTTGCTTATATCTTGCAACAGCTTTACTGTCTTAATTCAGTGAAATTTTGTAGTAATTAGAGGCATGTCAGATCAGAAAAGGCAGCTGTAGCTGATCTTATCTCTTGATAGCCATTGTCCACAGCAAAGGTTTGTCTGTCTCGATGGTGACAATCCCGGAGTTATCATAGGTGTTGGAAGTACTGACGAGTGTTCCAAACTTCAGCACCTGGTTAGCTGTGAAAAGTAAGGAAGAGACTGAGTAGTTCTCTACAACCATAAAAGGACATCACTGCATTTGTTTTGAAAGACCACTGCTCCCACAAATAACAAAAAAGTAGCTGAATAAATCTAATCTAGATAAACATAATTAGTTAGAAGGCTTGGATGAGATTTTTCAATGACCTCTAGAGGCAATAAATTAATCCCCAAATTAATAGTTTGCGTTTACAGCAGATTATTACGAAAGCAATTTGTTGGATGGTCTTCAGAGTTTCACATCTCTGGAAATTTCTATTTCATTAGGATCAGTTCAAGTACTAGTGCTAGAAAAGGTACTTAAAGTGAAACAAAGAGGATCTTACTGTAGTTCCAAACTTGGGATTTGCTTTAGCTCAGCAACAAGCCTATAATCTTCTAAAACGTGATCAGCTCTAGAGCAAAGGTCAGCAGTTAAAAGTGATATTATTTAGCAACTTTGAATTAAGGGACTTGCATCTTTTCTTCTATTGCACGTGAGGTACGTGTTCATGTACATTAGAAACGAAGTGGCATTACTGTAGCAAAATACCAAACATACAGTTTAAGTTCTACCTTTCATTTTTTCCCTTTCTGAGATTGTTTGCATGTTGCAAACACAGCAACTTCCTCAGAGGCACTCTAGAACTACTCAGTTCTGTGGTAGTCCTTGCTCATAGAAAGGTTCAGAGTAAGAACTCTAATATCCTTTGCAGGACAGCCTTTAAAACAAGCCAAATGACAGCTCTTAATCACTGGCACCTCATAAAACATTTCTGTGGAGGATACAAAGAGAGCTGCAGCTGGGGAGAATTGTTCAGGAAGATTAGCAAGTCTGTGTGACCTATAAGAATTGCCAAATTGTGCATTGTTACCAAAGTAAAAATCTTTTGGATTTGCTATTAAGTGACCTGCTGCAAAGGTAGATCTCCCTGTGATCAAAAGGAATGCAAAACAACTTGGTAAGCTCTAGTTTGTGATTTGCACAGGAGACGCATTTTCTGGTGTTGGATATGAACACTGGCTATAGTAGACTTGGGTGTAGTGCATTACTACAGTGCATGTTACACTGTCTACCCTTGCTGGAAGCTGCACAGGAGGAACTGATCTTGCCAGGCTCTATGGCTTTAAAAGGAAGGACAGCTGGACAAAAGCCAGGACATGAAGCTCTGTGTGTGTTCTGCCAAATCTGTGTTGGCTGCGTACTTCTGCTCCTATGCTTGTTACTATCTTGAAGTGAACTGAAGAGGAGGTTTCAGCTGCTAACTGAATTTGTTGGAATGAGAGGGTAACATCCAAGTTTCACTACTGCAAATGGAAGAGTTCTGCCATTTGAAGTTCAGGAGCTGGGAGCATAACTGCAAAGAGAAAAGAAAAAAAAAGTACTATTGTACTGGATCAATTGTATACCTAAAATAAAGGTGTCTAGATTCTGTCGGGATGCTTTTGGACACACAGCAGTACCAGGCAGGCTCCTAGACAAATGCCAGGACGAATGAGTTTTGGTGTTTGCCTTTGGAAGACACAGCAGAGGCCACAAGGGGCTGTGTCTTACCTAAAAAGACAGATTTCACCATTTGATGGTAAACAAGTCATTTAATGCTGAGGTGACACGTGGATAGAGTTCCCTGTGTAAAAATACTCCCGAAATACTGTGTTAAGTGCTGTGGTCAAGCTATGAATGTTTCTAGTTAGTTTGAAGTATGAAAGAACTGTAAATACTTTAAAATATTTGTTGACACACAAATTACCTTCTTTTGGTTACTATATATTGAAACTTGAAGCGGGGGGGGAGAAAGCACTTTGCTGATGAACTGCTGTGTAAACCCACTCATTTAGTATCATTTATTGCTTCTTGCTCAAGACTCAGAATAATACTTAATGCATCACAGCTTTGCATATAAAATAATGGCTCTGCAGAAGGCAAGAATTAACATGGCAGCTTAATGAAACAAATCTAAAGCTGTATTTCGTAGTGCATAAAATCAAGTGAAAATGAGAACCTTTTTTTCCCCTTTCAAAAGAAAATTCTTTCCCACTAGATGGAGCTTTTAATCTTTCTCTATCAGGTTTTCTGCTGTGCAAGGATCACAGTTAGAAATGCTGAAATGAAAAAAATGTAAAAAAAAATAAAATGGTACTGCTGATTCATGTGGCTCAAATGGACCAATTCCAAGCACTTGGTTTCACAACCAGCCAACATTTCAACTAACATAATTAAAAATTCATGTTTTCCATTCAATAAATGAACAGTAATTAATGTGAAAAACTAGGTTTGAGCCAGTAAAGGAAATAGGGGGGTGTGCATACCTACTGCTGCTAGGCAAACTTCCTGCTGTGTCATGCATTCTGATGGAATTTTACAAGGTCAAAGAACTGGGAAGTTTCATCAGTTCATACTTGATCCATTCCCCTTTTTTTTTAAAATGAATTTCAGTCTTATTTGTTAAGTCCTAGCAAGAACTTATGTCTTAGGGGAAAAAACTATTACAACACCTATTTTCACTACTGAGATTACTTTTCAAGAAACACATTCCAAATAAAATTACTTATTTTCTAATATTTAGTATTTATAGTTTTTGCTATAATTGCTATAATCCAATTTTAATAAAGGATTCCACACTGTGATTTTTAAAAAAAAATAAATCTCAAAAATCCTGGAAATGTTATAATTTTCTAATTAAAAGAAATCTTATTTTGGATCATTGGAAGTTTTCTTTTTGACCAACAGTGGTCTCTTTTTGTGAGAACTTTAAAGAGTTGGTTTGGATAAACCCATAAATGATTAACTGAAATACCCCCTGGCAGGGAGGTTAGAAGTTTTCTTTAGTGCTTTGGTTCCAATTAAACTGCGTTTACTGATAATGGACTGTTGATGAGAAAAATACACTACCCAGCTCCTCTATTGTAGCTATACTATTTTTTCATTACTCTCCATCTATGAAGTCAGCATGGACTTCAATACCAAAAGCAAATGCTGTTCCAGCCTTTTTTTGAAGGGGGAGAAAAAACCTCACCAATATTCCCCACCCAACAAAATCTATCATGAGACTGTTTTTTATGGTGTGCCCTATGTTCTTATTAGTAACAAATTTCTATCTGATGGACTGCAGCATACCACTAATTCAGACCTAAACATGGGCATGGAGAGGACTGACTTTGATGAGGTAGCAGAGGAATGTTTTTCTAGGAATTTTTGTTTTGTTTAGATGGTGTTTCAGTCTGTCAGGGTGTAGTGGTTTCACATTCACCTGCTCGCCTGCTCACACCAGGCGAGAGTGTAGTGTAGTGGTTTTATGAGAATAAGGATTAAGAGAAATGCAAAACAGGCCTAAACTTCAAAGATAAAAATAGTTTATTAACAAAAAACAACAGAATCAAAATCAACCCCCAGGTGGTTTCTTCTTCCTCCCCCCAGCCCCTCACCCATGATGGTTCCTTTCTCCCACCTCATTTATCTTCCTTTACCACCATCCTTCTCACCAACAACACAGAGAAACAAACTTAGAAAATCCCTGGTCAATTTACCACTCTTAAAATAGGCTTTCATCAGTCCAATTGGAAGAAGAGTCTCTCTTGTCTCACTATGGAGATTTTCCCACAAGAAACACAAGTCTCTTCGTGGAGTTCATGTCACCGTGAGCTCCCGCCCAGAAAGGATATTAGTTCACATGTGA
>VZTR01028060.1:240562-272926 GCA_013400775.1 Chaetops frenatus | reverse complement strand
GCCCGGGAGAGGGGAGGGCCGGGAGCCCCCTTCTGGAGTTCCATTCTCCTCTCCCTCAGGCAGGGAGGGGGAAGCAAAAACAACCTCAGAGCAACAGCAGCACTGCCCGAGGTAGGGGAGGGGGTGGGGGGGAACCCAGCAGGGCCCTCGGCCGCAGCCCCGGCACGGCCCCAGAGCGGCCGGCTGGGGCCATGCCGGAGTTACCTTCCACGCGGACGGAAGTAGAAGAGCTTCCAACTTCCCGCTCCTAAAAAAAAAATGTAAGCTTCGCAAAGACGCCTCTAATTTCAAGTGGCTACATGAGGTGCCCATCTTAAAATTAGCCAATCCGTGGGCTCCTCACCTCTGCTGGAAACTGTCCCGGCGGAAGTAGGAAAACAAAGAAACCCCCCCCAGGAAGGAGAAAAAAAAAAGTTGTTGTCCTTTAAACCACAACACAGGGTTTGAGAATGTTGGACATTAAGAGAAGAAAACTAAGGGCATGTAGGAGAGCTTCCCAAAGGAGCATGATCACAAAAATCATTACTTCTTAAACGTCTATTTTGCTGACCAAATTATATGACAAAAGAGGTCTCAGTAACCCAAGACCGACAATTTCCACTATTTTATTGCTCTTACTCTGATAATTTAAAAAAAATACACAAATCCTAAGATGCCATGTGAAAAATGTTAATCTTGGAGGTAAAATTTTGAAAATTCATGAATCTTACGGATGCAAGAACAACATTTGGAAATGTTAACAAAATGCACCCTATAGATAATTAATTAAATTACATAAATAATCAAAAAACCCAAATCTAAAAATTTATTTTAAAATTGCGTCTTATTTATACTTCTGCCACAGTAGGGAGTTACTTTTGAGTGGCCGGTAATGAAAATGAGACCTAAGCCTTGCTTGCAATCCTTGTGCTGCCAGCTTTCAGCCTGGAAACAGAAATAGTGTGGCCTAGTTATAACTAGATTGGAGGTCATTGTGTTAGGTGCTGCAAAAACACTCTCAGCATCAGGTAATTCCTCTTAATGATTGTATTCATGATCTAGTAGACTTATAAACATAATTTCTATGTTCCATTGTACTATTCAGGACACTTAAATTTCAGTCCAGAGAAGAGAGCTTATCTATTTATCTATAAAAATATTTCAATCAAGGTTTTGTGTACATTTTATAAACTGCACTTAAGCAGTGCTTGAGGGAGGCATGTACAGAGAAAAACTTCATCCTAAACCTGTCATATATGGCAAAGCCAAATCATGTCAGGGTCTCACTACTGTTACCACAAATGACTAAGGACAAAATACTATCATGTTAAGCATGTCCCACATAGACACTATGATATTTATGCTCTGCTTCCTTTTCTCAACTGTGTCTCAATTACTTCCTGAAATATGTAAAGTCACACCTTGCTGATTTCCACCACTGAAAATAGAAACAAGGGAAGGAATACAAGCAGATTGCCACTGCTGGCATGGATGTGTGGAATATTAAAATAATTAATTATTAATTGAAAGCTGTATTATAGTGAATGTAATCCTCTTCCCCCTAGGCAAATGCTGCATCAAAATGATAGAAAATTAAGATCAATAAGCTGAAACACAAGCTAAAGTGAAGTATTGAATCACCATTTGGTATCCTATTACAGTTTATCTGGAGAGGATTTCCCTGAAGTTCTGTGTTAGGAGCAAAAATCTGCATTTAAATGGAGATACATTAGTAATGCATGAGCTAGTACTTTGCAGGTCGTCCTGTGTCTGCAGAACAGCAGCATTAATTTTGCTATTTAAAAATAAAAAACCCGAGTAGTTTGTAGACTGATTTTCCTTTCATTCCTCCTAGGTTTACACTTGTGGTTAGGCTGACTTCACTGGAGTTAATCTTGATTTACACTGATGGATACGAAGGAAAAATTGGGTGCTTGATCTCTGTGTAGTGGGAACTGCAAAACTGAAAGTTGCAAATAGCAGTAATTTACAATAAAACATGAACTATATTCAATACTGATATAACAGAAGTACTTGCTGAGTCTGCTGGGAGGGGCTGACTAGCCTGGTACCACACAGATTCCCAAAGGACCAAGGAGAGTTTTGAATAGGTAGAAATTGCATTGGGCATTTTTTATAACTATTGTAACTTTGTGTACCTGGTATTGTGTCACAGAACAATGGTTTTATAATCTCAGTGCATTCATACAAGCAGACTTATGAAAGCACTGAGAAAATATGGGAGGAAGGGAGCCCAGCAGGCAGGGCTGAGTGGCTTTTCCACCGCTTCAGGTGCTGGCAAAGACTCTTGGTCAGGGCTCTGGAGCACAGGCTGCCTGGCAGCACACATGGGGGAATATAGGAGGTGACAACAAATGAGAAAAAAATATATTAACAGAACTGTATATTCCACCCTGGATAGAAACCACGTATTTTGAGAGAGCTTTCAGAAATGCAAATGGATGTCAGAAGTTTTCAAATTTATTTCCAGCACACATTTTTTTTCCACATATTCTTTCCAGCTTTGTAATCATGGTGGTACTGTAAGAATAGCTCGAAGTCTTCCTGTCACATCACCTGCTTGGCGGCAATTTAATGATAAGCTGATAAAAATGATGCTAAGAAAGTCTGCCTTCTACCCTAAGGTCTCTGCTGCTACTACTGCTTCACCAAGATCAACAAGAATCATTAACTGTAAGGAGTTTCTACAGCTATTAGCAGCATTTTAGCACTACCAACAAGATGTGCTTCTGTGTTTGTCCAAAATCACTTTAGCATATTAATTAAAGTGGCCTGAAAAGTTAGACAAGGAAACTCTACATACTGTTTTCAGTAGTGCCTTTCTGGTCAAGATATGTTAAAGTTGTAATGGGAGTGATCCAGCAAAAACATAAATATGAAACAAGTCAGGGAAACAGCTGTAGAGAAGATTGTTTCACTAAACTAAAGGCAAAGCCAGGCTATGGAGTAGTTTTAAGAATTGAGTTTAGCCAGTAAGAAGTAGGGTGTTTACTTAATTTTTGATGCTTTCCACTGAGTTTGTATAATGTTTCTCAAACTACTTACAACTCTTGAGGTGCTGACTTTATTAATAATAGTGTGAGAGAACTGAAGAAACAGCTGCAGAAATAAAATGTAGCTTCAGTTTGACAGTCACTGCTGTAGAGATTTTGCATATAAGCTAGACAAAATAACTTGTTGCTATTTTGGTCTGTCTCTACTTCATGTTGTGAGATAAAGGACGCTATTCTAATGAGAAAAAGGGCAAGAGTAATACTGAGATGCATTCAGCTAATAAATTGTCTTACTGCTAACTTGTCCATGAGACACCTCATAGCACCCATCATCCTATTATGCTGTCATGCTTTAGAGGCATTACTTAGTCACACAAAACTCAGAATGGCAATCTGGCGCAACACTGAAACCTGAGATTAGCTAAAAACAATGGTGTTCTGTCACAGCATTTAGGTCTGAAGCTCTGGTTTGACATGACAGCAAAGAACCTAAAAATACTTGCTATTTTGAAAGCTGCTACACTGTCAAGTTGATATGATGCACCTAGTGGTGAAATCTGAATTTGTTAGAGAAAAGTATCTAAATGATCCTAGCAATTGACCACAGACAGTGCTGCAGAAAGGAGTGAAATTCCTCCTATATTCCTCACGACTGGGCTGTTGGAGACAGGGGAGAGAGATGGGATGAGAAAGAAGAGGGAATCTTTTCCTCACCCAAATCTCAGGGCTAGGTGACTACATCCACGCACTCAGGCTCCGAGCAACTTAGCACCAGAAAGCTTTTCAACACAACCAGATCCAGGGCTGACTGAGATCAACAACTTGCCTCTAGCTACAGTAATTTTCCAGTACTTCATATGAAAATTAAAAAAAACCAAACCCTATCACAAACCCCTATATATCCTTCAACAGTTTTTACAGTGTGATATTAGTTAACGAGGACACAATGTTAATTATTTTTCTCTTCTATATTGGACTCCTGATAAATGCTGTCACATTTAGATGTTTATATTTGCAAGAAGAAGCAGTAAAAGAGGATTTTAAAACACGATCATAATACAAGTTTTTCAGCTTCTGTATGTATACCATCATTCCCATTGTTTGCAAAAATGTGCAGACACAATGATTATTTCTGTATCAATCAAACTGGGCCTATACATGAAATATTAGTATATGGATATTTGCTTAGTAAATACCTACATGGCTAGGGTGAAATGGGGATCTCATTCAACTACTCCATGGAGGAGAACAGCAGCAATGCCATAATTATTTCACAACAGTCTTGGCCAACTGCTTATATCGCCTACCACTGTGTAGGAGGAGTCCCCAACAGCAGGTCTTCCAAGAATTTAGCACTTCTCTGCTTTCTGTGATGGGGATATGATTTTCCTAAGGGAGTTGATCTAAAGGCAGTTCCTAGCGAGCCCTGAAAAACAAATTTAAGCAGGCTGTCTTCTTATTGCTGCTGCCACCACTAGCTCAGCACCATATGCAGAGTCTTGTTCTGCTGCGTGTGTTGCTCTATCAATGGGCTTCAGTGCCAAAATTAAATTAAATATGATTTGACAAAGCTCTGTAAAGGCTCAGTCCTTAACTCCAAGGTGCAAAGTTACAATAGCGAAGATCAAAGTAGATCTTCTGAACTCTGGGAGGGTGTATTGGGTTTGCATGGCCAGGTTTTGGGAGTAGGGGGGGCTACAAGGGTGACTTCTCCATGAGAAGCTGCTGGAAGCTTTCTCCATGTCTGACAGGGCCAACATCAGCCAGCTCCAGAACAGATCTGCTGCTGGCCAAGGCTGAGCCAACCAGAAATGATAGTAATGCCTCTGTGATAACAGATTTAAGAAGGGTAAAAAAAAAGTTACTGTGCAGATATAATTGCAGTCAGAGAGGAATGAGAACATGTGAGGGGAACAACTCTGCAGACACCAAAGATCAGTGGAGAAGGAGAGGGAGGAGGTGCTTCAGGTGCTGGAGCTTAAATTCCCCTGCAGGCCATGGTGCAGACCATGCAGCTCTGCCCCTGCAGCCCATGGAGGTCCATGGATATACAGAGATCCACCTGCAGCACACAGATGAGTCCCATGCAGGAGCAGGTAGATGACCAAAATAGGCCGTGAACCTGGGGGAAGCCAGTGAACAGGGTCCTGGCAGAGATCTACAGACTCATGGAGAGTGGAGCCCATGCTGGAACAGGTTTCCTGGTAGGACTTGTGACCCTGTGGGGTATCCACACTGGAGCAATGTGTCTTGAAGGACTGCACCCTGTGGACAGGGACCCACGCTAGGACAGTTTGTGAAGAACTGTAGCCTGTGAGATGGACTCTTGGAGAAGCTCATAGAGGACTGTCTTCTGTGGGAAGGACCCCACGCTGGAGCAAGGGAAGAACTCTGCTACCTAAGCAGTGCCAGAAAAAATGTGATGAACTGACCATAACCACGATTCCCTGTCTCCCTGTGCTGCTGATGGGGATGAGGTAGAGCCCAAGAAGGAGGGAAGAGTGGGAGGGAACAGTGTTTTTGAGATTTATTTTGTTTCTCAATATCCTTCTCTGATTTTTTTAGTAATAAACTAAATTAATATCTCCAAGTTCAGTCTGTTTTGCCCATGATGGTAATCAGTGAGTGTTATCTCCTGGTCCTTTTCTCATCTGATGAACTTTTCACTGTATTTTCTCTCCCCCGCTTAGTTTTGGATGGAAGTAATAGAGAGGCTTTAGTGGGCACCTAGCATCCAGCCAGGGTCAGCCCACCACAGAGGAGTCCAACACATTGCATATTTAAACCCTCCCCCTGCCAAGTCCAGCCCCCACAAGAGCTGACCTAGTTCACAGCTGCTCCACTCAGACTCCTGGGTGGCCTCCAGGTGCCCCACACTCTCTTGACCACCAAGAGTTACTTGTTCTAAGACCTCAATCAAGCTGCCAGACCAGACAGACTAGTAAACTGAGCCAGAATGGTGGATCTGGTGCTCAAAGAGCTCCTCTGACCAAAGGGAAGCAAACAGCTGCCTTCACCTCTGAGCAATGGTCAGGGTGCAAAAAAAAAAATGTGCCCAGCCACTCTGAATCCCAGGACAGCTGTTTGCATTATGGCTTGCACAGGGCAAGGGCATTGCCAGGCTTGAAAGCAAGCTGCAGCCCCTCTGAGCTGCTAGCACAAATAACAAACTTCAATCAAATTAAATCCCTGACAAACAATTTTATTATGCAAGCTTTAAGAGTGAACGGCACCATTTCCTAACAGAATTTTATGTAAATATGGTATTATATTTACACAAAAAATGAAAAGAACAAACTGGAATATTCATCCTTATGCTCAAAAGGCGCTGTTAATAAAGCAGCTGTGCTTTTGTCTAAAGCATTTCTCTGGAAGGGGGTAATTATTTAAAAACCCACACTGATCTGCTCCTGACAGCTCACAAGGTACATGTTCATCTACTTGGTCTCCCTGACAGCTGATCTATTCTAGGCACACATAACTAGCTAATAAAGACTATTATACTTCTGATAGAAAAGTAATTCCATTTATCTTTACCCTTCCTAGAACCACTGCTTCCTTTCACAGTGTTGGGGTGGGATGCTGTAAGAGGTTTCTAAAACGTGGTTATTTTCACTATTGCTGTGCATGACTTAGAATTTTAGATTGCTCTACTTTCTTGAGAAAAACCAATTAGACACTGATAGCATCACCCTGAGGATGAAGCAAAAGCAATTATTTCTTTTACAAAATATCCCCGTAGATCTGCATGTGAACAACTAAGCTTTTTGATTTTTAATTTTATTACTTTGTCTTTCTGTTAACAAATAATTAATATGATTACTAACACCCTATGTACCTCTAATATCTATATGATTTCAATTATAAAGCCATTAATGCTCCTTATTAATTCTATTCCATTTATCTTCAAACTTGCTTCTTAAACTTACAACATTTGCTGACATTCATGGAACTGTGGTTCCTCCAAACTTGCTCACTGGAGTCCAGCACAGTTTATGTGTTGCAACCCTTGATACAGAACATGAGATTCAACAGGAGACTGCAAGCTACACTGCATATAGTTCAGAGGCACTCAATTGAATTAGATGTCTCTCCATGTCCTCCAAAAAATAAAGAATTGCTTTTGAAACAGTGCTGCCCATTGAATCTTCCAATCTTCCTTCTTTCTAAGCTTTAAAGCCAGCTTTTCGGAAAAAAAAAGAAAATCCAACAGAAAAGTAACTTATGACACAGCACCACCTATTTTAGCTAGTATTACCCACTTCTTCCTCTTCACCCAGCATTAGAACTCTTTGCTTCAGGAAGGCCATGGGAGGGGTATCTGCCATGTATATGAATCTGTAAGTCATTGCATATGGCTCATTTAATGTTTCTGACTGGTTTTTTTTTTTACAGTTGTGTTTTTAGGGATGCAAGGTTAAGATTTGTTATCAATGCTGCTGAATACAAACAGCTCCTATGTAATGTTTGTCCCCAAAAAAGAGGGGGGAAAAAAGAAAAGAAAGAAAAAAATGAAAAAAGAGATTTGTCATTAGAGGCAAGTCCTAAGTCTCATTGACTGTCAAAAACTTCATTCAAGTGGAAAACTCGCTACTGAGAATCTGTTAGCTGGCTGTGCACTCTTGAAAAAAATCTGATTGATTTCCAGTAATGATTTCCAATATGAACAGTGCCATACTGGCGTGCTTCCTCCTCCTGACCTGAAAAACCTTTTTAGCCCTGCCTCCCCCACCTCTTCTCCCCTCAGCAAACTGGCTCAGCTACTAATCCCTTACATTCAGAAACATGCCATGCACTTCCAGGTCCCCTGCAAGGATTCAGTGGCTTGGGGAATCTTTTCTTTGGCTTCTTCTTCTCTAGGGAGCAGTGCTTTAGCAGAGCTGTAACAAGCTTTCTGCCTGGGCTGAGAGGAAGGAAAGGCTTCTGCATTAATCACACAATGCTGTGTCAGGCACTGCCCAGGCCAGGTGGTGTAAGCCCTTGGACCCAAAACACAGAGGCTGAATGCACCACTAAATTAATGCAGTGCTACATGGTGCAGGCAAAGACATTAAAGTTTTAAGAGTGCAATTGATTATATGTAGCTCAACTTTCAAACTCACTGGTCAAGATGGATTGCAACAGTCATGTCATGGCACAGTGATGCATGTCAGCAGCCTCTGAGTTTTACTGTACGGAGGACTTGACATTGGCTTTTAACCTACCAATAAACTACCCTAACACGCTGCAAGTGGGAAGGAAAAGGAACTACAAATCCAGCAGTCACACGTAAAATAAAAGACTACACCAACTACACTACAGCTTGTCTGCTGCCAACAGCACTTGGTGTTAAAAGAACATGATGGCTGCAATTGCCAAGAAAGGAAATACGTCCTCAAACAGCCTTCTTTTTTAGGCTCAGTGAGCTTCCATAAGGAAGCTTAATGTTCCTTATCTTACCTGAAATTACTGTCATCTTCAAACATTTGTAATTCCTCACTGATTATCAGTGTCTGAGGGCTACTGTATGAGAAACATTTCTATCAACAGCTAAGAAAGCTACCTTTCTGAATTACATTTTGAACTCAAAATCAAAGTGATGAGACACTGGAACTGGTTGCCCAGAGAAGCTGTGTATGTCCCATCCCTGGAAATGTTCAAGGCCAGGCTGGATGGGGTTTTGAGCAACCTGGTCTAGTGGGAGGTGTCCCTGCCCACAGCAGTGGGGTTGGAACTAGATGAACTTCAAGGTCTCTTCCAAACCAGACTGTTCTCTGATTCTGTAAAATATGATTGTATCTTATTTGACAATGCTTTTCCCATCCTGGCCATTTGTTGCACTCAATATTTTCCACTTCTTTTTGTTTGGTTTGGTTTGGTTTGGTTTGGTTTGGTTTGGATTGGTTTGGTTTGGATTGGTTTGGTTTGCGGTCATTTCACAAAAGATATGATACCTAGCAGAATTTCATTGACATAAACTGTTTCACTGATTGTTTAAAATCACTAGATGTGAAATACCTTTATATTTTGCAGATATGGAAAATTTCACTGAAAGCAAAATTATCTCAGAGGAAAAGCAAACTTTAAATTACTATTACAGATTTCTGTTAGTTCTAGAAACAATGCTAGCAGCTTAAAATCCTCCTTGACTGACATCTTTCTTAAAAGTATTGAAAAGGATAGAAGAAATAGAACTTCTTTGCTGTACTATTCTTAACAACCTACAACGCCCAAAACCCACCCCATCTCTGATGTCTGTGTGATTACAAAGTAAACAGGAATACCTAAGAACATAGTGACTTATCTGAAGATTAATCCTCAGATATTTCAACCGGAGTAGATACTTTATAATTAACCAAATGCAGAAGTCTCGAAGCAAGTGAGACCTACAGCTCTATTCCACCTCTTGGAAGATATGAATATAGGCACATATTCTTCTTAATATCACAATTTTAGAAGGATGTTGTGTATCACTACAAGACATCCAGTGACAAGGAAGAAGTTGGTGTGACCCTGAGGTAACCCTCAGAACCTAGAGACGTCTCATGCAAGCTTTGAACCCAACATGCAGCTTGGTGATCTCTGAACAGATATATCTATCCTGTAATTTAAGGCATGGCCACCGATCAAAAGCGGTGCTTGTTCCAGAACAGGCAGCACTGCTCTTCTAGAAAGAGGCAGGCTTGTTTCAAGCCCATCAAAATAATATCACATGCATGCCCACTACAAGGCAGCCTTCATGAGATCAAGGGAAGCACTTTGCTGTGAAGCCCAAAATCAGCCAGGAAGAAATTCTGATAAGACCCTAGAGCTTACTGGAGGATGGGTTTAGAAAACACCAAGTTAAACATCAACATTTCCAGGAAGAACTGATATTGATGAGCCTTGCAGCACTGAGGTCAGGACATGGTAAGAGGTTTGTCATGTCATGTGCAAGAGTGGAACCTGGATGATACAGATTTTGAAGGGCTCATTTATAGGTACTTAAGCATAAAAGAGACCAATAAAATGCCATGTTTAAAAGCTGTGAGCAAAAATGTAATTATACAACTTCTAATATCATTGTCAGCCAGGGAGATAAATCTCTGCTGCTCTGAAAGGGTACCCATAAATAGTCATAGCATTCTCCAGCAAAGCACAGGACCTTTAAGGAAGGCCAGAATACTGCAGGAAGCTCTTACTCAATTATACCTGAAGTCAGTCAGCCATGAAGGATGCCTTACACAAGTCTCACACAAGAACTGTACTGGAAATGGACTAAGAGGTTTGAAAACATCATTTTGGCAGAGGGAAGGAAAACTACCAAAGATTAGACGGTAGGAAAGCTTGCCTTGCTGTAGCTGTCTAAACTCGCTAAGTGCAGCTTGCTGCCTAACCTCTGTTGCTCACAGGTAAACACTCCTGTTAAGACATTTTGCTCCCTCTCTTGAATCATGGACTTCAGAAGTCAGGGGATGCTGAATGCAATACATTAATTTGCAGAACACAGAATGGACAATATCAATGATGCAGTGTAATGAGCCATTTCCCCCCTCCCTGCTGTGATTAATGGTGTGGACAGGAGGTCTGCTGGTGGAGCTCACACACGATTCTGGTCCTGGAGGCATGGCCTATATAGAGCACGGGAGATTGGCAGGCAGAGGCAGCACTGGGAGCCTTTGTTATAGTCCGGTTTACTCTTTCCTGAACTCCTCCAGTTTGCACAATCTGTGTAGCCTCTGGGAAGGCAATTTTAGAACTGGGTTATTTGATGGAAAAAAGCTGTTCTTCTTGATGCATATGATGCAAAGTAATGTGACAATGATTGACAGCTAGGGGAGAAGAGGACAGGAAAATTGAGTTAAGTTGGGTATTGTGTGAAGAAGCAGAAGGGAGAAGGGAAAAAAGGAAAATTCCTCATTACTACAGCACTTGTACAGTGGGGGAGATAAAAGTTGCTGGGTTTTATAGTAATAATCATCATTAAAGTCAGCTGACACAAATTTATGATGATATAATCCAGAGATTACTGGATGTTTTTCTTCAAAACTTAATCTTCCCCAAACAGAAAATAATTAAGTGTAGGAGTCTGACAGCATACTCCTCCCTTCACATTTGTGAACAGGCCATGTAATGTGGATATAAACCCCAGCGCCTAGTCCTGTCTGCACTTCCATTGATACACTGTGCTTCTCATGTATACATTTAAGGTGAGTCAGAACGTGCCTGTCAGTTTTTCATTTCCTTCTCCCTTACACTGTGGAGCCAGTTGTAATTTTTAGTGAATTATGCAATTACATTGCAATGTACCAGGTAAAAATGCATTGATGCTTTTGTGCTTTTTGAGTTCAGGTCTGAAAACAGAAGAAAAAGCTGTAATTGATTACCTTTATTTTTTTTTTCCTTTCTTTTTCTTTTCTTTTTTTGCATTGAAACAGAAGTTAACACCCAGAGAAACTTCCTTCCACTAGAAAAATGAACTCAAAATGTGGAGTCTCTCACTTTTTTGCTTTAGGAAATGGCACATGCCCAAGAGACATCCTTAGTTTATATCTTAGTTTATCTTCAGCAGACTGTTAGGTTCTGAACCACTGGCATGGAAAGTTGAAATCTTGGGGGAAAAGAAAAAGGGAGGGGCAGAATTAATAACAACTTGAAGACACTTGTGGCAAAACTGGAGATAACAATGTATATCAAAGAGGAAAGAGCTTATCTGAACAAATCCCAACTGGCTCTTATTCTTAGTTATGAGGAAAAAGGCCCTTTTCTAGAGCTCCAGAAGGCATGCTAGAAATCAGTACTCATTGCTGCTATTTGGAAAGTTTTACAAGTGTCTCATAAGAATGTGCCATGCTTGCATTCAGCCTAAGGGAACTCCCATCATTAGTAAACAGGTTATGCTGTAGTTTTCCTCCTGCTGCATATATGCAAGCAGCTTAGTACAACAAAGTAATAGGAAATAAGGTTAGGAAATTACATGCACAGTAGTTGTCTGTCTGTCAATACAGAAACCTTTTCTTCTAGAACAAAAACAAATGGTTTGGGTTTGATTTTTTTGGTTTAAATCCCAATCTTCGGCACTTACTAGTACCAGACCACAGGCCACAGCACATTCAGTCTGATGTAGCATTAATATCAGTATTTTAGCAACTTCTGCATGCAATCATAATGTGCTAAGACACCAAAACATCTCCCCTAAACCTCTTAATTGCTAAGGGGACTAATTTCAGCATCTATCCCTCTAAAAATCTTAGAACGCAAACCTCTGTAATCCAAGGTCATCACTGCAAAAGATCTACACGTCAAGATAGGTCATGACAGGTCAAACTTTGAATATATTTCCTGCTTTGAAAACACCTGGTAGGTCTCTCTGTCATTCCTTAGGGATATGGGGTTCAGATAGTACAAATCTTCAGGCCAGTTGAGTACATTCACTACCATGTGCAGGGACAACTGCAACTGCAAGACACATGCAGACTTACCTATAGGGTAAATTCATACCTAATTTGGACCTTAACTACTCAGTCTATTTCACTGTTCACCTCTGCAGGCTACAATTCAGAGAGGAACTAAATTATGTGCTTAAGCTAAGTCCTTGACACACTGCTATCATAGAAACCTCAGCCCCTCAGCACACTGTACTGAATCAAAGTCCAAAGAACTCCCTTTAAGAATTCTGACCATATAACATGGTGGTAAAAAGACAGAAAAATTTGCAGTGTCTCACAATCACATATGGACTCTGCAGTGCCTTTAATTTTTGATTTAAAAAGCTCCACACTGTGGCATGCATACAGAACTCCAAAACCAAAACACCTTCACTAAGAAAGATCTATTGTTCAAAAACTACTCAGACTTGACACTATATGGGCTCCTTCACTTTTGTTGCAACTTGCTTATGGAGGAGGAAGGTTTCTTAACTTGACACATTAAACCAAAATTCGGTTGATCTGACCCTAGTGACAATAAGCTAGGAACACATGAAAGTCCATTGCTACATTTCAAGAAATAGTACAAGCAAGAGTTATCTTTTCCCCAATTTCTCAAATACCCCTTTTCTACCCATCCACTGCTAAAATGAGAGATGTATGCTTAGAAATTCATCCTGTGAAATGTTCAAGTCATTCTGATGGCTACAATTTATCAACATAAATTACTGTACTTCACAGCAAAGCTCCTGTCATAAGAAAACCATGTGTCCTAAATTGTCTGCTACCCTCTCCAATAATCAGACTACTTTTTAAGACCTAGAGATTTGCTGATAAAGGACACCTCAGTGCATACAGTGACAAAAAAACTGAATTTCATACACATCACTGGAGATGTCCACAGACTGCTCTATTAAACTTTAAATGGGGGTCATTTTTCTCCTGAGATGTGGTAATAGATTACTTCAAGAGAAAATGGGGGAGAGCACCCAGACAGAGGCCTGCTGAATACTAAGCAAGTTTGCCTCCTTCCTTCTGGGTCTAATCCTAAAATATACCTAATGGCCAAAGCTGCTGTTTACTCTGCACCAACCAACACTGATGCAGAAGTAGCACATGATGTTTAGCGCCATCAGTCTGCCCCTGCATCTCCTCGAGCACCCTGTCCATAAGACCCACACAGGCACTGCTCCTTTTCTCTCCCTGATCATAACACATTTTGCTGGTTCCAGCATCATCACCCATCTGCCCAAGAGCTCTTGAAATCCCATATCCAACTTGCTTTGCAGTTCTTTTTTGTTTTCTCTGGGAATCAAAACCTCCTCTCTTCTGGAAAAGCACTCTGACCCCTTGTCTTTTCTCCTGTGGAGATTCAGTCTCTAAATTACAGTATATAGAAAAGACTTTCTCTGCCTCATTCCTCAATCTCTCTGGATGAGTCCCTGCATGGTACCAGATCCTGAGCCCCACATTTAATACTCTTTTGTTTCAGGATGTTTAAAACTGCATGAGGAAAAATATGCATGAAAGTGCCTGGGAGTAAATTATGAAGGAAAGTGGCCTCATGTTCTTCAGCACCTTTGCCAGTCTTGATTTTTATAGTATTCTTCCCATGTGTGAAAACTGTGATTACCAGCAGCATAGGAAATGCCCACCACTGTGTTTAAGGGCATACTTCTCTACCCACAAAACAGAAATCAATGGACTGCCCTTTGTGCGAATCACAGAATCACAGAACAGTCCCTAGATGGATCACTCAAGTCCAACTCTTTACTGAATGTTCCGTATGGGGATTGAGACCACCCTGGCATTACTTGCACCATGCTTGCACCAAATGACCAAGAGCAAGAGCCTTTGCTCCTGAGGGTGCAGTCCCATATCCTTGGAGGATCCCTGCTGGATTCCTTCTCTCTCTGTTTCATCCTGCAGCCAAGGAGATGGTCCACCAGGGTAGAAGAAAAGCATATTGGGCTTCATCACTCCTACTCAGCTGAACTGCCTGTGGGGCTGTGGCTAAAGGCATAATAAACTAAAGCAGTGGAAAGCTGCTGCATGGAATTCCAGCATCCAAGCTGCCTCCTGGGATGGCTCAGGAACCCTGCACAGGGAAGGACGATTCAGTGGTTTAGTAACACCACTGCTTGGCATCTCTGCAGCTCCTCTGGTATCTTTGCACCTCCAGGGAGCCTCAAAATGAAGCTCTTCTGATGTACTTCTGTCTGCTCATGGTAACCTCAAAATGCCTCCTCCCGTGTAACACAGAATGCAGCAGCAATGCAGAGGTTAAAGGGTTCTGTTAGGATTTCCACAGCATCTTCTTCCTTCTAAGATATCAATGTAAGATTTTCTGTTATTGCTCATACCCATTTCCCAGGACACACACAGCTTTTAAATGATGACTTAATGTCTTAAAAGTTTTAGGCTCTGCATTATCAGCTAGGAAAATCTATGAAAAGGGTGGATGCATTTTGAATTTTTTGGGGCAATGCAGACTGGACTTTATTGAGAGAGAAGAAAGATATTTCTATGAGGAGCAAGTTATAGTATTACCAGGTAGGCCTATATATAATGGGACTGTATAACACCAACCATTTCTGATATTTTCTCTAATGGTCCTGCTCTATTTCAGTCTTGAACCCTTAAATGTCACTTGTCCTGTGAGAGACTGTTACAGAATCTCTTTGATATTAATGGCATCTGCTTCACACAAACAGCAATCTCCCAACATCACAAGACAGAGCTTTAGAAGGGGAGATGCTTTCATTATACTTTATCACAGACAATGTGAACTTCTGCCTCTCCACAGTCTGGGAACATCATCCCAGTTTCACAGCAGGGATGACTTGCTCACTCTTGCTGCTTCTTGCTGTTAAGATGTTATACACCTTATTTTGCATTACCTTCCCCCTCCTTTTCATAGCTTGTGCCAGTCTCATAATTTCATGGAGGGAGAAGAACTTTGCTTCTTGGGAGAAGCTGCACAAATAGAAGTCCATACTGGAAGCACCTTGCAAAAATAGACACTGAGAAAAAGCCAGCACATATTGGTCCTACCTGGATGTTAAACCATAGGAAAAGCAGTTTTTGGCTGGCAGCAGTGGTGTTGAGTGTCTGCACATAACCCTTTGAGCATCAACTTTGAAAATTTTTTTTACACTAAGTAGGGCATAATTTTTGTTCCCAAGTCACTGCAGAGAGAAAGAAAAAAACACTGGGGCATCCAGTGACATTATGGGGGATAGGATGGAGGTAAAATGACAGTGCTTATTTCTTCATTAAAGCAAAGCATCTGCCACTTTGTTAATATTCCAGTATGTCCTGCTCCCAGAGAACTGTGAAAGCAGCAATGATTAAAGGCAGTTCTGACTGGGGAAAACGCATGTTACACTGACCTCAAAAGTGTAATTCAAAATTTACACTGCTGAATGGTCTGCGCTCAAATCTGAGGAACCATCTCTGTAGATGTAGGTACAGTACATACACAATCTCAGGAAAGGCACCCTGGACTTATTGTCAGCGTGACAGGGAACAAAAGATGACGGTCCACAGTCAACCCCTCCTACCTAAAAAATAATTTCAGGTGAAGCTTACGACCAAGGAGGTAAAAAGTTACTGAACCTGGTCCTCAGAGAGGTCACTGCCCTGACCCATCAGCTGTAATCACTC
This sequence comes from Chaetops frenatus, assembly GCA_013400775.1. Lineage (NCBI taxonomy): Eukaryota > Metazoa > Chordata > Aves > Passeriformes > Picathartidae > Chaetops > Chaetops frenatus. The sequence goes on along the minus strand of VZTR01028060.1, from coordinate 256,881 downwards.
AAAGAAGCCACCACAGGCTGCTCAGGGTGGTTTTGCTGTAAATAAGCAGCTGTGAACACAGGAGACTACAGTGGCTTCCTGCCAATAATCTGCATTTTAATAACTCTGTAATTACATATTTTTGCAATATGTTGACTTTGACTTATTTTAAGAACATCCAAAGAGTAAAACAGTATCACCATCAGATTTTCTGATACTTTGCATTTCACTATGAAGTTTGCATCAACTCAGTAATTACTGTGAATAATTCATAATAAAGGTTATAATGATGTGACACATTCTAGTGAATCACTGAAATTTAGGATGTTGAAGTGATAAAAACAAAATAAAAATTAAATTCAATAGTAAACATTAGAAGAAAAATAATTAAATTCCATAATTAAGAAAACAGCTTGCAAATCCAGTCTGAGTAATGGTGTTGCTATCAAGCTCATGTAATTTCATTAGAAGTGATTTGTTTTAAAGATGAAGAATAATATTAGCAAAAATGCCTGGGATCCTGCAAATGCCAGCATCCACAGCCAAAACCATGCATGTGAATAGTCTGCTGCACAATGGGACCACTTGTGGGAAACTATTTGCAAGACTAAGGCTCCAGTCACAGTTTGCACAACAAAACACTTGAAAAAGTTATCCATCTCAATAAAAATAATGTGCAAATAAATCCACTTTTACTTGGTCAAGCTTTTCAGATTAGTGCTATGAACTATATTTTACATATGGGATATGGAAGAAATTTCAAATTATCCAGGTCCCTTTGCTTAAAGAAATAGAGTCAAACATGTTTTGGCTCACCGTAGCTCACTATACCCTTTCCATCCAATATTCTGAAACTGTGATTCCTATAGCAGCCTTCCAGTGAAAGCCACAAGACACTTAGATGCAGAATTTCTTTCATGTACTTGCAAGGTTTGAGAGATCTTGAAAATCTTGTTTCACTTGAAATTGAACTTTTTATGTCTCCCCTCTATCCAGATACATGGACTGACAATTTCAAGTCAAACAACCAAACTGTAGTACTTAAATGGAATAATAACATAAGTTCAGTTGTGTTTCCAATGCCTTTTTTTAAGTCAAAATTTTAAAAATGGAAAGGCTTGTTGTTCCATTTCATGAGTGGAAGAGTGAAAGCTCAGTTCTCTTACCCCTCCTTCCAATGAGGTAGCTGGCTGAAATTATAATTAAATCTATAGCTTCCAAGACCAAAAGCTATCTAAGAAACAGCCTCATCATAAAGCAGATAAATAGTTAAAACTGAGAGTGTGCCTCTCCAAAGGCTGATCAGGCTGAACGAGCTCTGACTGGCTCTTTTTCTTCCCTATTCCTGAAAAGCAGCGTCAAAAGCCCTCAGTGGGCAGGTGAATTTGCCCCAGTATACACTGTGATGGACAGTGAGAGGCTGCCAGAGCTGTGATTGAGGGTATAGATACACCACTTCAGCCCAAGAGGTGTTGGATTTTTGGTTGTCATCTTTCCCTCTGCCCCTGAGTTGTCGTTCCTTGTCATTAGAGCTTATTTCCTCAGTAAAGGTGTATGTGTTTGCTAGCAAGAGAGGGAAAGCACTGGGTGACATATTCTGGTGACAGATTTGACACATATAATCATATGCAGATGTGATTTTCATTCTGATTTGCAAAAGGAAATGCAGTGTTTTTACCCAATTCTGAAGAATGTAAAAAAATGGCAAGGATTTGTTTTTGTTACCCTGAATATTTAGCAATACTTTTCTTGAAAGCTTGTTGAAATTATTTTTCTGTTTTATCATTAATTCTCTTCCACAGTCACTACACCTACCTCAGCCCTCCAGTTTGAATCAGTATCATTTAGCCCCAATAAATATACCAATTTTTACCAATAATGAATGAAGTATTCAGAGAGAATAAACTAGAGTTGCAAGTATTTAACACTGGACACTAAATACAGCAGAATAAACATAAGATCCTAGAAGGATGGCAGCCATCATAGATGAGACCGATTTATGATATATGTTAAGTGCAAACTCCCCGCACCTTCCTAACGCCACAACTTTTCTAGCGGCAAGGGAAACACAGCAGTTGTTTCATTCCCTTGTCAGCTCCAGGAAGTAACCTGAAGAGCTTTATTCACTTAGAAATGCAAAGTAATACACAGTGAAAGACCATACTTAAAACGTTCTCCATCACTCATCCACTATGAAACCTTCATGGCCAGGCAGCAAACCACAATACTCTATCAGAGGCTTCCAGTGGCTGCTTCAAGGCTCAGTGATGCCACAGGAAGAAAGAAACACTAATTTTACTTCTTTATTGGTGCGTGGGAGGAATGGGAATGTAACAAATGACCCCTGACATAAGGCATTTCATGGAGAATTGACCAGTTGGGATTAATGGCCCTTGGCTGAATCTGGGCCATAAAATTTTTCAGCCAGCCATTAATTTTCAGGAAATGTTCTATTCCTCAGCCATTATTACTTAAATAAAAACATATTGTATATATGGTCAACTCAAATTACAGCTAGAATTTTGTCAAGCACAGATAACGGTGTAAATTTACGGTGTTATTAAGGCTTTTCTTTTTATGCTCAGATAACTATAGTTTGGTAGTGGGAATGACTGTTATACATGCTCAGGGAAAACACCCTTGCTTTGTCCTTGTGTAAAGTGATCATAGGATTAGAAGCTGGGATAACTAATTAAAAAAAAAAATCATCATCAATAACCTCAATTTTTCTGTTATGATCATGAAGAAAAGCAGTGTACATATACTCACAGATGTTCACTGTAATTACACTCAATGATATGTATACTTATCACACAAAAATATATACAGTACATCAAACACATGGAAGGTGGCATTTTTGCAGTGAATTTGGGCTGAATAGATTAATTATGCACATGAAAGCTGTAATTGCATAGTGCAGATCACCCTAAAGAAAGGCTAATAAAACTTTCCTATCACACTTATACTCCCCAGTTTTTGCTGCACACTACGGACCACCAATTTACGAAAAGGAATTTAGCAAAATTTTATGGAAGCTATTGCTTGCAAGACTGAGTCTGCACTTCAGCTGCCATTGGTGAGGCCATACAGCGATTTGAGAAGGAAAAAAGACTATCACCAATAAAATTTTAGAAGCCTTGATAAATGAGTGAAAATAGATTTTCTATACAAGTGCCTTGACTTGAAAATCTCACGGTAAGGTCTGGACCTGTGACAGCTATACAGTCCAGAATAGTTAGTATTAATGTATTATTTTACCAATACAGAGAAGGAATTTATAAGCTTACAAAACATCTATGTAGGGCCAAGGATGATCCACAGATACCTGACTTTAAAATCCTGAATGCTTTTTATGTATACAGAAGTGATGTTCTCTTCTGGAGATGTTTTACCTTTATGAGATGCTCCATTTTCCTCCCAGAGAGCCCAGCACAGTGTGCCTCAGGCTGTATCTTTAGGAGTGGCCTTACCGAGGACACAACAGAGCGTGGACTGATTTTGAGGTGGCAAAGCTAAGAAAGGAGTGGTGAAGCTTCAGTCACCCAGCAGCAATGGAGGACTAATGCCATTCCCTGTCTTTGAGGTGCAGCAGGTCTGGACATCAAGCCCTGTGGTGCTCCTCAGCACCTGAGGCTGACGTGACCTCTGCAGCGCATGCCGGTCACCCCAACACCCCTGACGGGAAGTACTGGGTTCTACACTATTTTTACAACGCCAGTTGCAGAAAATTAAGGACATTCTAAATCCGCACCATAGAAGGAAAAATACCAATCTTATTTATGTGCATTACTTGATGTCAGTTTATGGGAATGCAGTCCCTGGCCCTGCCCCTCACCTCCCTGCATCAGTGCTGAGCTCTCTGACACCCTCAATATGGTGCCCTTGAGGTACTCTGACCATTCCACTTCCCTCTCACACCTGGCCTTTGTTTTTCCCCTTGTCTCCTGTGAGGTCTGGCAAGCTCTCGCTTCATCCAGTTACCACATTCAGCCACCTCACACTCCCTTCCTCACACCAGGAATTACTTTGTCTTTTAGCAAAATAACAACATGAATCTTCTAAGCTACTCAGCACCCGCAGTCTGTCAAGTGAGACGGATGTCTGCCCAAAGTATGTGCAGACAGGGCTGTTCTAGAGCTTCAGCTTTCCAAATAATTTGCTATTCCTAATGTCTTCCACAGTGGTCTGCCTCGTGCCTTGTTAGTTCTGTGGATTGCACAAAGACTTCCAAGCAGCGTGATATTAAACGCTCTAAAAGATGACAAAACCAGGACAGGTCCCAGTGTAATTTGAGCATTATACTAATACACAAGCAGTCAAATAATGACCTACTGCCTCCACACTTCATGGGCACATTTGAAACAAAGGAAAATTAAGGTTCTGAGTCACCTTGGCCTTCTTCAGCCTTGTACTTAATGCAGTCACTGATATGCAAATCAATTTTATCAAGTCTCAAGAGATTATTCTGGCTGGTACTAATGACTGAGCTAAAAAAATCAGCTTTGATCAGGCTCTGATGCTGAAGAGCCACATATTCAGCTCTAAATTTGCATTTCCTAGCATTTACTGCCCATTTTCTGTGAACATATACAGCTGACAAAAAAAGTGCTTTGTAAGAACACAACAGTGGACAAAATTTATTCTCAAATCCTGCCCATGTGCACTCTGGGAATCCAGTGCACCACAACTGAGAAAGTGGCCAAGATCTTTCCTTTTTCACTCTTTGTACTGAAATGAAACTTTTTTACCATACCACATTAACCCATAAGAGAATCAGAAAGCAAATATTATTTTCTGCCATAAAAGCAATGAGAAAATGTTGCAAATATTTTATGTTCTAATTTCTGTAATAAATACTATAAAAGTTGGTGAAAAATGCACCACCACCTTAATAAGCATTGAAACCTGTAATGAAGTTTAATAGTAATCATAATGTTTAATTCACCAAATGGATGGAGCGTAAGAGATCATTCACTGTGAAAAATACAATTCAAACATTCTTACAGACCTAGAATAATACAAAAACAATAGAGAAGAAAAGAATATTTGTATGCCATGGATTGAAGTTCTTTTCTGAGTAGAGAAAAGGCAGGAAAACACAATGAGGCAATATTGCCATGCTCCCTATGTTTACAAACGTACTTAAAAAAACAATTAGGTAAGAATATTCATACTTTGCTTTTTTTCCACAAACCGGTATGTCTTATCAGCCTTAAAAAGAAGTGTATCACCTAGGAGAGAGAGCAAACAGCAATGCTGTTAAAATTAATACTAATTTAAATTTTTTAAAAGGAAACTGCTTTCCCTAGCTGTGACCCTTGGCTAATGCGAATCCACTTTCTTCTATTGCTATGTTCTCTTTGCTTTATTTTCCTATGTTATTCAATATATTCAATTATTTTTGCAATATTGAGGGCCTTTAGAGGCAGGTATTGTGCATATGCTCTACGTTTATAGAACGCTTCTTTAAGCATTGTTTATAGCTTCTAAACAATCTTCAAAGCCTTGTTTATAGTCATAGCAATGACTGAAAAGTGAAATTTCATCAGCTTAAAAACACAACCCATGAGATGCAACACAGATAGATATCCAAGCAGATAGTTTGATTTTAGAAGTACGAATTCAATACTTCCAAAAGCTTTAGTAGATTTTTTAGTAATTTGTGCTACACCTAAACAAACTAAGGATAGATTAAGGGGTGATATTTCCAAGACTTTTGGATATTTTTATCTGTAATGGTTGTTAAACATGGTTAGCAGAGGGAATTTGTTAAGTATCTCTAAAAAATCAGGACACTTAGTAAAAGGCTTAATTTTGGCTTGTAAACATTTTGGTCACAGTGGCACAGATAATGCATAGTGAGGGAAAACATACCTAATACCTTCTGCAATTTCAAAGCACTGTACTATTATTTTCCATATCAGCCAAAACTCCTCCAACTTCCTTATGCATGTGAAAAATAACATCAGACACTGGGAAGCAATTACCAGCTCCTGTGCAATGAATCCATTATGCTTGTAATTAATGTGTTTTAGCTTAAAAAAACCCCAAATCTGAAATTAATAAGCATTTTGTTGCACTTTCTTTGTTGTACCAAGAAAACCCACCACGAAGCCAAAGAAGAGCTGTATCAACATGTCTTCTCATAGTTTTCAAAGCTTTTTGGTCTAGGTTATAAAATAACGATGGTGGAAGAAAAGAATTGCTCATAATGCTAGAAAGGTATTGTGATGTTGCCAGCTTGAAATGATTAGCTACTCATTAATATAACGCTGAAGTGATTTTTCCCATGTCAGTACTCACATAAGTTTTGCACACTCACATACAAGATATGAAAGTATGTCACAAAATAAACCAAAAGCACCATTAACAGTATCATCTAGTTCAACTGATGCTGATGAGAATTATTTCCATCCCTTTTTACTTGTACATTAAGATATGATTTTAAACACTTGTGCAGGAGCTATTTTTTCTCCCATTTCCTGCCTCTTTGATACTGAGGTGTTTTATTCAGACCCTTGAATTACGATTCTGTAAGTGGTTTTGCCTGTGGAATATTCTGGACCTGACTTTGTTTCTTTCAGCAGTGATGAGAGGTTTTTGTCGAACATACAGCTCAAGTTGTGGTGATGCTGAATTCAGCCCTGCTGTCTGAAATGCTTTGAAATCTTACAAGGTGAGAAATAGTACAGGGTTTCTTGATCTTGGTATTCAGGCCTTTTGTTCACCCCTGACTGGACAGGCACTGTGGGTGAGGATTTTGATTGGGAAAGAGAAATTTTGGGCCAAAACCCTACAGTGAGATGTGGTCTCCAGAAAGGTTAACAAGTTCTTCAAAACAGCAAAGACAGATTGCTGCTTGCCAGTAGCACTGTGATCCACTTAGCTGAGGAAAAAAAAAAAAAAAAAAAAAAAATTGCTCCTTCTGCTTTTCTGATGCCTTTCATCACTCTCTATGTAGGAAAGTAAATAGCTGATGCTAGCCCAGCACCTGGCCAGTCATTGCCCTCTTCATAAATCAGAATAAAGCAAACATCACTTTCTCCACAGTGTAATCAGGACACAAGTTCCCAGTGTATGGTGCTTTCAGCCGTCAGCTTTCAGTATTTATCTTGTCTTTTGAAAATCAATCCTATGCAATGTGAACATGGAGAGGTGGAAACGAAGAAGAGAAATTTGCACAGTATCACTCCTCAAGTTTACTTATCTTGTAAATCCATAAGGCACCTCTCATGCTCATGTAATGAGCATGTTATAAATAAAAAAGAAAAAGAAATCACCTTCACAAAGTAAAATCAGCAACAAATCTAACACTTTTCCTCTAGTAAATGCTAGAAAAATGCAAGGAAAAGAGATCCCTCCCTCTTAAATATTTTAAGGCAGTATATTTATGTGTTGCTGTTGAGTCACAACACAGACTGCGATGTTCGTTTTTCAGATGAAAGTTGAAGAAGAAGGTTTTATTAAACTGAACACACTTTTATAATGAACATCGTAATAAACAAATTCCCATTGGATAAAATTCTAACTCTAACACATCATAGGCTAAGAGGTATAAACAATAATCCTAACCAATTAGAAAGACTCTCACATACTGTTTTGAGGTGCAATTACTGTGTAACATTCTTGCTTCTATGTTGACACAAAGAGTGCCTGAGAACAGGATTGTTTTGGTTCAGTGTATGAGAGTTTCTCACATACACTGCTTCATGGCTTTCACAGAGATTTTCTCTGTTTCAAGCCTGCTTCAGCCACGACATTTATGAGAGCATAACTCCTTGAGTATTCTTCCAATATTAAAGACAAAAAAAGTTTTCCTTAAGAAAATTCAAGCTATACTGGAAAAGAAACAACAAGAAAGTTATTTATGGTAGACCAAAGGGTTTCTCACATGGAATTAGACCTGTATAAATAAAGCCATTGTATTGGGCCAGTATTGACTCAGTTGCAACTTTGGCTGTTACTGACATATAATTGCTAGAGCAATCTATTTTCAAAGATGGTTTGCATCAGTCATGACAGGCTATTTACTTCCAAATGCTGAGACTTATGGTTCAGCTTCCTTTTATGTGGCCCAAAGAATATTAGGAGATAAGCAGAGGAAGGACCTCAGGACTTCAACTGGTGTCAAAAATGTGTATATATTTTATAAAACTTTGATAAACTCTTTAATACTGTTTTAGCTTTTACCTGCCTCATGTTCTAGCACCTCACAAACAAGCACAATGCAAATGCATTCAAAAAATGAAACTTCCTCTAATAGTCCCAAGAGTAAATATTAATAAAATTTTCTTTAGACATCTAATTTGATGTCTAAATAAGAATAATTCCAGAATTGCACAGAATAACCCCAGCACTGCCTTGCACCATGGAAGAACTGAGTTGCCTAACATTAAGCCCCTAAATCATACCAAAACTGGAAGCATAAAGTGATTCAAAATAGGTAGTAGAGATGGCCTAAAAAGAGGTTTCTGGAGGACACTTCTAAGTCACTGACAATTCACTGCTCATGACCTTCTTGCAGATCGTGGATCATGTGCATATGGAAATGGAAGGCCCAACAACAGCAACACAGAGAGGTGCAAATAATTGCAGTGTTCATCTTAAAAGTGAAGTAATTCTCTTCATAACCTTTAAACAGACCTGAGCCCTGTATTCCCAAGAAAGATAGGCCAGCAGTGAAAAGGGGGACATTTTCTTCTCTATTGCAGCTCACACTTCTCAGTTCAAGAGAATTCAGCTTGGTGCCAACCACAGGGGCAAATTTCTAAGGGAGGCAGACTACTATATATCTTATGGTAAGAAATACCAGCTGATATTTGCTCTTGCCACCTCACCTGCAGATGCTGTGGAGCGGAAAAACAAAAAGACATCCAAAACACAAGTGAAGTTTAAATGAGACTGGTGTGAATCATGACTGCAATAACCAGCTCACCTGGGGCATGTCTCCTATGTGTAGGCAGGAGCTCAATCAAAGCAGTCTGGTATAAATGATGTGATTTTAGAGAGAATGACTTAAGCTAACTCAACCTGGTATGTGAACATTTTGTGTTGATCAAAACCTAAAAAAAAATCAATACAAAATGAAAATTCAACTGGTCAGGCTTAGAGCAGTGGCAGTCTCTGACATTTAGATCCAAGCACTGCAGGCAGACATCTCTTTTCAGGTACAGGCCCGTCTCCAAATCAGATGCTCATTTCACCTGCTTGGCACAGCAGGCCTTTAAATTGACTGTTCCTTACCTCCTCTGGACACAAAAATAAATTGTGTTAGCTCAGCCCAGCAACTGAAACTGCTAAAGCTAGCCTGGCCTGCAGCAGATCAGGAACTGTTCAGGTGCCCTGTTCTGACAGCAGACTGATGGGGTAGCAAGTCCCATAGAGAAGCATGAGGGAGTAGTGAAGCACCTCTCCCATTAGGTTGCATCAGGTCCATAGGGGCCACAGCCTCAGTGGAAAACACAAGGATCTACATTAAGAGCCTGCTGTACTAATCCATGTCAATGGAACAATCTCAAGGCTTGTCCTACCTTGTTTGCATTTGGAGCCTGGGTAAAACAGACCAGCCTTAACTCCTATGCACACAGACCAGGTAAATGCTTAAAGCCTGCACATAACTTGTAGTGAAGAATGCTTCTTTTCCAACAAAACACAGAGGTACCTAAGAAGTACCTAAGAACTCAAATCAGTGGGCTGCTCCATATAGTTGTGGTAGGTGGGTAATAGAGAGATCCTGAGCTTCACATATGACCCACTTAACTAATCCCAGTATGTAGGGTACGAATTATGTACCGAAGGTTTTTAAAAACGTTCTCGTTGAGAAAATGAGTAGCATATTTCCTGCAATAAATGGTCTTTCAATAATCTTCATGTTCAGATCAGGCTACCTGAGTTACTCTTACTCTTCCCATCTTCTTTTTTTCTCCCACCCCTAATCTATAGCTCATTGAGCTTTGGTTCTGCTCTGGTTAATGGACTCCATTTTCAGCCATCTTCTCACTCGCCAGGCACAACTGAGCTACCTCTTGGGGAGAACTGTACAAATACAAACAAAAGGAACAAAAATTAAACAGCTTTCCTTTGTTTGTAAAGGCTTACACAGGATGCTACAACAGGTATTATATTAAAACCTAAAATGAATAAATGCAAGCTGTTCCTAGCACAGTAAATATGACGTTACTTTCCATGTAACCAAAGGATTGAAAAGAGAGGGAAAAAAACCCCAAAAATAAAAAAGGTGATAGAGCAAAACAGTCACTACACCTTGGTAAAAGTGAAGTTACTTACAATAAAACCTAAAGCAATATTTGTACCCTTTGTCCTGGGTGATCAACAGGCAGTAATTATTTGTTCATTAACTGCTCAGATCACTGCAAGCTGGTGATGTGCTCAGAAATAGCTGGGGAGTAGACAAAGAAATTTTTCTCCCAAGAAATCAATTCGGCTCCTTCAAGAAAATATGATTAATGTTTTCTTGGGATGCTGCCTGCACCAGAAGGGCAGCTATTTCTTTAGACATTATTAATATATAGTGCACTCCTGCTATAAAACTCTCTCAGGTAAAGCCAGCTATGACAGAATTACCGACCTGTCAAACCTCACCAATTTGCTTTCTAAGACTGAGACCATCCCAACCATGTAAGTGCTTACCAAAGCTGCTATTTCTCACTACTTCTGCCTTGCAAGGCCACCTGCCCACTGATAGGCATGGGGAGGTGGACAGAGTTTTTCTTTTTTCTGCATACATGCATAAAGGTGTGTAAACTTGGACAACATGTAGCAAACCACGGTCGATTAGCTGGTTACATGAAACCCTTAAACTGCTCCAGAATGAGGGAGATGTTTCAGTTTTTCTCTTCAAGGTGAGAAATAAGAATGACTGCATTTGTCATACAAATTTACTGCTTTGGAAATGGGTATTTGAATAGTTTTCTCCTTTTTTTGGACATTACTGCAGGTCTTCTGTCATTGAAAGCCTACCTGATGGCATGATGAAAGTGTGCATGTAAACTTTTTTAGCCACTAAGACATATACCTACACTATACTTAGAAATGTTAAGACCTGAATGTGCATTTGTATGTATGCAAATATCTACTTATATATAATGTAAGTGGCCATAGAACATAGCATCCAGCTTTATTTGTGTGTTAAAACAAAATTCCCAAAAATACAGACCTCACAGCTTTTTCCCATGAGAAAAGACATTATAGATGCCAATGGAAAGGTTTCTTACTACTACAAAATAAGACAATTTATTCTCAAGATGTCTACTGAGCAGTAAAGCACAAGTAACCATAAAGTATTCAGGAACTTTTCTGCAGTTTGCTGTACTTTTTTATCCAAGATATTTTTATGTGTGTGCAAATGAGCACATACATTATCTAACTTGTCATTAGCTTATCTAAATCTTGACATGAAGTATAAATTGTTAATGATGTGCAACTGAGAAATGTCAAAAGTATATAGCAGGACCAAAAGTCAGCACAAAAAGGTAAACAGGAAAACTTTCCATGGCATCTTCTTTCCTACTATGAAAACATACAGGAATACCAGTTAAGCAATCTTCCCACGGCACTAAACAGGTGAAAGAGTAGAAAAATCCTTCTTTCACAACAATACTTAGGGGGAAAAATAAAACACCTAAAATGAATCCTGGAATAGGATTCTTCCTAATTAAGTAACCAGTCCTAATTCTTCTTTCATGACAGAAACCTCCAGATTCCCATGTCGTTACCACTACTGTTGGCAACTGAGCTCTAAGGAGGATAATTGCACTCTAGTGCCATCCTTGATTTTACGCTATATTTACAGTTGGATAAACTGGTTTATTTCAACAAGGATTTATTGCTTTTGTCATTTATTTATCTTTTTAGTTAATTGCATGAGGAAGGGTCTAATTCATAAGCACTGTTACATATTTATACACCAAAATTTGAAGAACAGTTGCTATAGGCCTGGAGTTTGACAGGGACTACACATCTAATGAAAGAGTAAGAAAACTTCACTCTGTAATACCAAGGTATATCCCTGGGAAGAAGGAGGGAGAGTGCGAGGGATACCACCTAGCTTCTTTCTTGTAAACCATTCAGATGTCACAAGCTCTGAGATAAACAGGACAATGTTGGTTTCCACTTTGTGCTGATGATGTATAAGCAGGAGAGTGCTCTTTCCCTCTAGAGAAGGGAACGGCCATCACACACCTCCCTGTGTCAGGAACACACAAATATACAGTCAGCAGAGATGTTCTTCAGGTGTTGCAGTTTAAATATTACCTCTTCCTCAAGGGTGCATAAAATCAATGTCAAACTCATCCTGGCTTCTAGTAGTTACAACATAAACCCAAAGGTAGCCTACTGAGATGAAGTGAGTAATTTATGATTTATATCAGCTAAAGCAAAGCTAAGCAAAGCAAAATACAGTAACCTCTAGCCCACAGCTCATGTACTCCTTGTAAATATGTGTAACTCTGAAAGTTTATCCAACCTCTTTGTCTGAGGAAATATTTACTTTGTGAACTGCATGTTTCAAAGTCACATTTCACATCCAGCACATGTTCACTCCGAAGTCTACATTAGCAACTCTTGGCCCACCAGTCTCCTCTCTGCAGCATCGACTCTCTGGCTAGCAAAGTTGCCCTGCTTCCTTAAGACTTTCAGGCTTTGCATAAATTTTATAGCTCAGTGCTCTCTGACTGAGGCTTAACATGCTGTAGAAGCTCATGCACAACATCAGCTACCTTTTAACCGAGGAAGACGTATTCCACATGAGTGGTTTTCATTCAGTTTTCAGGAATGCTGGTTTATAGAGTACACAGATATCATGTGATATTATGTGTTGTGTCCTCAGCTATGAGCCATTATTCTTACTACTTGAAAAGTTGTTCATTAATACTTCAAGAAAAACCCCCTCTTTTACTTGTCCATGGTTTCCCAGAATACTCTGGTACTCATTGGAGAAACAGGAAAGCAAGAGCACAAAGAACAGGGCTGAAGAGCCAAACTAGGAGGCATCAAGTCATGACAAGAATATGTGGAATATGAAAACAACAGCAGAAATAGAGACTTTCAAGTGCCAAAGTTTGATGTCCTGGAGGTTAAATTAAATCAGAACCAAATTTCTGCATTAAGGGAAAACAACAAGAACTTTGTCCAAAATGTTGTATTTGGAAAATCTGTTGATCCAGCAAGTTAAGGTCTATCAAATGATTGCTACACATAGCATCAGTAATTAACCTCCAGATATTAAACTTTCTTTTTGTATTTACTGCCATTCAAATGCAGAAATGAGAAGTGGATTTTTTCTACTTCCTCCAAGGAAGTAGACATGCTCAAGAAGTTAGATTTAGTCAAAAGACAGGTTTAGGGCACAACATTTCATTTTAATTTAAAACTAGAATCTTGAAATTTTAAGGACATAGGTTTGTCAACCAAGCATGTAAGAACAGGAAATTTCCAAGGTATCACGTAATTAAAAGAGAAAAAAAAATACAGGTTGAAGAATACAGTGACATCTACTAATTCTGACCAGAAATCAGGATCATCATATTACCTAAGTAGAGTAAGGATTCGTTTTGGTCCAAGAAGCCTCAGAAAGTTGAAACTATAACTATAGTAAATGACTAATCCTAAAATTTCCAAGGCTTCTGAAGACAACAGGAGTCATGTATGTTCCTGTCATCCCTTTAAAAATATCTCCAAAATACTCCAGTTAAGAGCAGTGGTCTTTCCAAAACACGATTGAGAACAGGTTGCTCTCAGGAGGGAGAGGAGCTGACACTATCAGTAGTATTGGTAGTTCAGAAATAGAAAAACTTGATGTTATCCAGGATATGATGCCTAATAACAGCTTTTGTTCTTTAAATAGTAAAGTTGCTAGAGAGACTGAGTTTCAGAGAAGGGGAACAAATTGCTCCCTTTACTTTAAACTAACTTTGAGGACCCTCCTCACCTCCCTAAGGAGCTTGAGCAGGGCACCAAGTAGTGTTCACTATTTTCCAGCAAAGCTGAAAATAAGGAAGGTGCTAACAGTCAGATTGCTAAATTAATTCTTAATTCCCTGTTCTAGTGCTCACTCTCATTATGCCCTGGATTAAAACAAACTAAAAGAACCTACCAAAAATAAAAGAAGAATTACAATGCAGCAACTATTCATAGTAAGGAAGAACAGGAGTTTAAAAAAAGTTGGGAAAAACAAGGGTCAGTCCCCTCCACACTTTTCATGTAAGTTATACTATTATATTTTCAACATTTATCACAGATTTCAATGTACAAATATTCTGAATTCAGAAGTGCATTTTGCAAAGACTGACAGCTTTAATAACTATTCAAAATGACGAACAGAACTGAGCTTGGAACAGAGGGGAGTCTAAGCAGGGCTGCTATTAAGCTTGAACAATTAATTGACCTTCTGTTCTACAAAAAAATAGAAAAAAATCATAGGAATAAAGTTCACATCTTGTTGGGTATTTTTGTCTTTTACAAGAGAGATCTTTAAAATTTTTTATAAAGGCTCTTAATTAAATGATCTGATTTATAGGCAGTAAAAAAACATAGAAAAGCAAGTGCTGTATCTTGGCTAGCATGGAAATGCCACAAGTGCACTCATTTTTCAGTTTTCTGAGTTGCACCAATTAGTAATAAAACACTTTAGAAAATAAGCAATTTGCATTAAGAAGACATTAAGAACGTGTTTTTTAGCACAGTAATGGTCATCCTTAGAGTTCATCAGATGTGTGAGATGGCAACCATTTCCCACACAGCCAATTATAAATTCTGCTGAGAACAGGAGAAGGAAACAGTTGGACCTTGGAAAAATCTCAAAATAAAGTATGGACTTACAAACATGGACATTGCACCTGCAGTGAAAATCCTCTGATCATACAAAGAAATGAGAATGATGACAATTCATAAAATAATTCTCCTTCTGAAAAAAATACTTCACCCAGGAGAGGAAATGGGGGTGAGATTCATTTGAGTAAATGCAAACACCTACAGTACCCTAAGGCTGTAACTGTATAGGGGTGTGACTCATCTTAAGCTAAACATGTGAAGTAAATCAAATAAATGATAGTTTCAAACTGCCCACTCATCTTCTGAGCATAAAAGGAGCAACTGTGACTCGCTAGCTGCAGAAGTACAATGTTTGGCAAGATGAATCATAGTATGGGTATCTACATTTTCCTAACAACACCACTGAGGACACACAATTTGTCCCTTAATCCCTTGTCCCTTCTCCCCTTGCAAATTTTATATTTCCTACGTATTTCCCCAGTTATATTTTGAGAGAGATGCAATAACTGTAAGAAATCTGAAATACCTATATCAAAATTGTTTGTAACGGATTATGTATACAGATGGATAGATGGATCCCTGGCTCCTCTGCTGTGAAGTCAAGGATGCAATGGTATTCCACCTGATTATACACATATCATAAAAATGTCTAAAATATTGTTAAAAGCAGCCTGCAATATTTTGAGTAACATAAACTACAGCTGCTGATTTACATCCATCCAAACAGCTACTGATGGTTTATGAGCTGTGTATTGATGGGCTTTTTATTAAAAGAGTGACCTCAGTTCCCAGAGAGTCCCTTCACGTCTCCTGCACTAGGAATTACAGGCTTATTAATTGGAAATGTCATTTCCAGTTGTTCATTCCATTGCCTACTTAGAACAAGTCCACAAGAAGTGATGTGGGCTTAGTGCTCTGCCAATGAAGAACTAAATCAACCCCCAACTCTGCTGTTACACTGGGAGCTCATCTGAAATGCAAAGAGGAGTTAAAAGTCAGA
Organism: Chaetops frenatus; assembly: GCA_013400775.1. NCBI lineage: Eukaryota > Metazoa > Chordata > Aves > Passeriformes > Picathartidae > Chaetops > Chaetops frenatus. The sequence goes on along the minus strand of VZTR01028060.1, from coordinate 241,112 downwards.
TTAATATTATACAAATGAAAGAAGAGTTATTACAGTAAATGTGACATTTGAGAAATTGTATGCCAAACAAATAGAGAAGGAAACAGAAGGCAGCTCAAGCTGTTTTGCTGACCCTCACGTGCACATATATTTAACTCTCAACATTTTAATCTGTTGGGGTTTGGGTGTTCCTCCCTTTTGTTTCTCTTCACCTGTGGAATTTTTTCCCCATCAGTTGCTAAGAGACCATAATGGCCAGGTACTTAAGGGGAACAAAAGAAGTGATTGAACTGAGGGAAACAGGTATTGTGAAGCTGGGAGAGGCTTCTTCTCTCAGCAGGGTGGGGGATACCTTGGAGTTTGGGGCGGGCAAAAGGTTTGGCTGGAGGAGAGGACGGGACTCTTGCTTTGGGCTGCCAGGGAGAACGTTTGGAGGAGCTGCTGCTGCTGGACCTCGCTGGGAGAGCTGTTTCTTCTGCTGTCGAAGGAGTCTCTGTCCGGAACCAGGACCTGTCACCATCTGTGTGGGTGCCCGGGATCCCTGAGTCTGCCTCTCCCTGCCCTGCTGGAG
>VZTR01028060.1:227893-238173 GCA_013400775.1 Chaetops frenatus | reverse complement strand
GGGGGGGAGGAGAAAACCCGGCAGGGTCCCGGCCGCAGCCCCGGCATGGCCCCCAGGCCCTGGGGCCCAGAGCGGCCGGCCAGGGCCACGCCGGTGTTACCTTCCCCGCGGGCGGAAGTCGAAGAGAGCTTCAAACTTCCCGCTCCTAAAAATGTAAGCTTCACAAAGACGCCTCTAATTTTCAAGTGGCTACATGAAGTGCCCATCTTAAAATTAGCCAATCCATGGGCTCCTCACCTCTGCTGGAAACTGTGCCCCGGCGGAAGTAGAAAAACAAAGAACCCCCCCCAGGAAGGAGAAAAAAAAAAAAAAGTTGTTGTCCTTTAAACCACAACAGGCCTATAACCAGGAAACACGGATGTTGAACAGATATGAAGTAAGAAGCCATTAAAAAGTTCTTAGGGAAGAAACACAACTGGTATTTATATAAGAAGATTAAGCACAGTAGTTGAGATTCAGAATTAAGGCCATTTAGATCTAGTGCTTAGGGACATGCTTTAGTGGTAGACTTGTCACTGTGAGGGTTATGGCTGGACTCCATAACCATAGGCCTGTTCCAACCTAAACGATTCAATGATTCTATCAAAGTGGTTAACGACACAAGTCAGAGAGAAGATGTATCTCCTCCCTATAAAATGGAGACACAAAAGAACAGGATGCTCCTTCAAAACATGTCATGTCAGGCTTTCTCCTCTGGAATGTACTGAATACAAGCAACAGTCAGGGGCCTTCTAGGACCTGGCAGTCCAAAGGCAGGAGCTCTCCAGTGCCTCCTTTCTCCCACTTCCAACCATTCCCATCTCCAGTACGGTTCCTTGCCATCTCTGCAGTGATCTTCATCTTTCCTCCAGCCTTTTGTCAAGACTGTACTCATTACTTTCTGCATATTGGCAGCTTATCACTGCTTCTTTTGCTGACTGTATTTCTTCCTTGAGAGAAGCTGGGACCCGTGACAGGAGCTGCACTAAGACCACTTCTTTTGGGGGCAAAAAATGACAGGGATGGGAGGGACAAAGCATGCAATGAAAAGGTTACTATGGCTTTTTAAGATGAGGAATAAAAACCAGGATCTTTTTTTAAAAATTATTGTTATTATTATTTTTTTATACAATTTAACAGTTATCAAACATTTCAGGTTCTTTCATACTAAAACCAAATTTCATGCCTGCAAAACTGATAATGGTTAAGCACAACAGATGCTCAGTACAGAAGCTTAGGGCTGTCCTCTCAGCAAACATGTTGATTATTAATGCTACTTTTTCTATCCTGCTCACTAAGAATACAAGTATTTTTGATGCTTTGGCAAGACTTCTGTAAGTACCAGATACCTTATTAAATAACAAATAATGGAGCAGTCTTAAGAAGTATTTTACAGAAGGAAAAGCAGAGCTGTACTGTTTGTATAAGCAGCTGCAAATGGAGATCCACCTGTGACCTGAGACAGCTGAGAGAGTAAATAACTGAAAAGTCAGGTTCTTAACCTTGCAACCTTCATAGCTCTGTTAAAGCCCTTTATGTTTCTTTATAAAGGACAATTTTCCTACATATATTTTGACTTTCAAATAAAAATATACCCTCCCCACCACATTCAGAGTTGTCACCAAAAGATTGTGTTACAGCTGTTGCGTCTTACTGAATTGAACACAGTCTAGAAGCAGCGAGAAAGAATTTCTGTTTTAATGCTCTGATGCAACCCACTGATTATGCCATCTGTCCAACACATGATGAAGAATCTCTAAACAGAGAATAGCTGTAGGGGACATAGTACAGTATTTGCAGATCTGTGCTTAGTAAGAGATAAGAGCTTGTATTGAAAAAGCAAATTAGGCTTTTTTGAACATAATATAATAGATATGCAATATGTTTCTGGCATGAAGTGAGGAAAAATAAACCAGCAGATCTGTTCAGATGGAAAGGGGAAGTACTGTCAAAGGCAGGACAAGAAAAAGGTGCTTGGTCCTATATGAAGACTATGTTAATGCAATCTGCCTATCACAAGTTCAAAGGAAGATGATAGGAGTTCTATAGATGTCTTTCTGCAATGCAGGAAGACACATAAAGAATAAAAAATATAAAGCTCAAGTTACCATGGCACGAGTGTGCAAAACTATGGTAATAAAAGTGACAGCGCTAAGTGCTTCAGTTAAGTATTTAACAGGATTGTAACAGCCACCTCCATAAATCTGTCCATACCAAATATCAATTATGTAGGCATCCATCTCACTGCAATAATTTCCCTAAATTGGCTCTTCACTGGCACCTCTCCAATTATTCTCCGTAGTAAGGATAATATGTCTTTATCCTTCTGACTGGCATAGGACAGTGACATCTTCAGAGAGTCTGATATATTTGTAGGTCATTTCACCTCAGAAAAACCCATGTGTGTTGCAGGAATTTCAAAGACTCAGGGAAGAGCAGCAGAGACAGGAGTGAGGCAAACCTTCTACCCATTCAGCAGCTCTGCTTAGATGCCTCTTTGAAATGGCTCAGGCTGTGCTTAGGGCTGAGTGCTGCCACAGAGAAGGGGTTGGGGCAGTGCTGAGCACTGTGACTCTCTGGAAATGCAGGGCCAAGTTAGGAGTGCCCAGCCCCTGTAGGTGCAGAGTCTGCTGAGGGCCAGAGGAGTAGCTCTTAGGCTGAGGAGATTGATGGTCTGTTCAGTTTTACTGCCTGCAGACCTTGTGGGCTTAATATTCTCCCTTCCAAAAATGCATTCCTAAAGTCCCAATACCTAGAGCTTGCAAGAGCCTTTCAGCATCACTACTCCTACATCAGATGAGAACTGAGGCCTTTTAAAGTCATTATATAAATACTTGTATAAACACAATGAACAGAAGCACTCTTTCCTGTATGCTCACAGCCCAAACCACAACTTAAAATATTCAGTGGCAATTTTTTCCCCCCACAGAACTTAAATTATACATTGCAATTGGAAGTACAGCCTGTGCAAACACTGCAGTTTAAATAAAGAACAAGTTAGCTGCGGTTTGATTACAAAGTCTAAAAGAGTTTCATTTCAAAAGGCAAAGAAGCTTGTAAATTTAGCAAGACAGAGAAAAAATACCTAAGACCAGCTTTGTGACACCAATGGAGTCAGTATACTTCAAAAACTGACCCACAACTATGCTTTCTCTCCAAGTATTCCAACTTGCCTACAAATCAGCAATTTCCATTCCACACAGTAAGAAAATCTGCAAGATCAAAATGTTATAAGTACAAAAATCCAACAAGTTAAGAATGATCCAGTTCTGTGCAGAAGGGATTTATAGGCTATTAACATAATAACCACCCCGTTACAAGCTATTAATGTAACCATCCCATCAGCTTACCACATTCAGTTTTAATTACTAGTGCAATAGCAGTCATTGCCTTCAGACTTCATTATGGGTACTGTGCTAAGAAAAACTACATGATTGTCCCAGTCCTGAAAAAATCTACCAATCCAAGGAACAGAGAGAGTGAGATGTTGGGAAAAGAAACAAACCAACAAAGAGTGCAGCCTTCTGCCACAGTTACACAGCACATCCAGTGACCCAGGCAGGAATAACAGTGGCACCATCAGCTTTTGTAAAGAAACATTTACCAACAGATCTCACAGCACTTAAAGGATGGTCAGTGGCATCACTCCTGTTTCTGAACTGGAGAAAATGAAGCACAGAGAAGTGTGCTTGGAGTGACCCTGGGTTATCCAGCAAAACCTGAGAAAATGCCCATCTAGTGATTCCCAGCACAGTTCTTTTTCTGCTTGACTATGATGTTTTTAATCTAAAATATAATTGAAAACTTTAATGGAGTATAATAAAAAAGTCTTTTTCTTATGAAGTCAGGTCCAGATAGAATATTGGAACAACTATCCAGAACACAGGCAGTGGACATTCAGGACAACAGATGCACATGTTGACACAAGATCATAAAAACTGCAGAATTTAATGATGGTTTATGCTGCTAAACACTTAGTACATAATGAAGTCTGTCTATCCCACTTCATAACTCTGTGAGACGTATGGGAAAAACCCAGTGTTGAAGACAGTACTACTTCAAACTGAAGGATCCTCCATAATTCATAATTATCAGAGCTTTCTCTTAGTTGACAAAACCACACAGCAATTCCCAAGCCTTCAGTAGCTAATTCTGGCAATATGTCCTTCCACCTGCTCAGACTGTAGATCTGTGACACAAATTAATTGTTAGTATCATTAACTGAACAAGTTATACCTTTGAATACGTGTACATGAAACTCTGTGTGCAGTGGCAAATCATAACAAAACCAGATTAAAAGGTAAAGATGTCAGTTTAAAACCAAAGTGAAACAGAAATATCAGGCTGACTTTATTTATGAAAAAATAACTTTCAACACAACCTAATCCAGATACTGCCTTTTTAAATGTAGCTATAACAAGGAAAAAAGTATATAGATTGAGATAACTTAAAAAGGATTTCCTAGGTTTAAAAATATTTTGTCACAAATATGAACCCAAGATAAAATTAACATCTAAGTTACACAAATGAAAATACATTTGTCTACTACTCAGTCATCCTGTCTCACATCTCTGCCCCTCTCTGTTACAAAGAGCAATAAAAGTTTTAGATTCTCCAGTTTACTGAGGATGTGGTCTAATTTCAGAACTGATTCACAGTTCATCTTTAAAATAGCTAATGAACCAGCTGTGATACCAACCTTTATGGGGACCTCTCTTGCTTCCCAATCTCCATTCCTACTGAACGCTAGGCTCTGCAATGGTTTGCTTATTTTTCCTGCAATACTTCCTCTTGAAAAGCAACATGCTGTAATGAGGAAATATAAACTACTGAGACCTATAACAAGACTTTTAATAATCTTCCCACTACTTAGGCTACCCTGAATACCACTCTACGGCATAGTGTGAGTTTACATTAACACAGTCACTTAAGCACTTTTGACTTATGCCTCCTGCTTCTGAAGGAAAGTAAAACAAACAAGGTTAAGGAAAGACCTGGTATTTACCTAATATTAAAACTTATTTTAAATACATGTTTTGGGATTTAGGCAAACAACAACCTTAAGTGTTGATTCTAGGAGGTGGAAAATCTTGTGAAAACAAGAAGAAACTAATTTTATGTCAATGTAAAATTAAGATGGAATGCTAACACACATTCTGGTTCTCTGAATTACTAGGTTTTTCTCAAAAAGGTCCATAAAACAGCAGCAGTGGTACAACGTATTTGGAGTTTATTCTCATCCTAGAATTTCAGTGTGCTTTTCTAAATGCTAATTAATTAAACTTCAAAAGGGTCCTGTGAGATACAGTAGGTAAGTATTATTGTACCTATTAAGCACATATAAACCAGAGTAATGATGTTTAATTATATTCAGAGTTGTTTCTTTTAAAATTGATTTTCCTCTATAAAAGAAGATGCTGATAGTCTATTACTTTTAGAACAGGTTTTTATGAGTTCAGTTTTTAATAGGCAACATTTCATTGCACCTATGTTTGCACATGCATGTATTCATTTACAGTTTAAAAATACACAGCCAACCAAGAGCTGGTAACATTCTATACAATTTGTTTGAGAGATAAGCCTTAAATCAGAACTAGGAGTAGTTATGGGAAAAGGCACACTGATCTCACCAGAAGCCTCTTTTGCCCTTGTTCATAATTTTGGTAACTTCCCAACCAAATTCAAAGGTAACAAATCCTCCACTCCACCTAATCTAGGCAGTTCTGACACAGATAGAATATTTCCCCAAGGAAAAATTGTTCTGATCTCTAAGGATTGGCTACAGTCATGGAAACACAAAACTTCTAAAAAGTGTTTATTCTATTTTAACCATTCCTTTACTCAAATAAATCATCCACAGTTTCTTCCAGCATTCTAACACCAGCAGCATTCATGATGGTATGTGTCTGTTGTGGATGTGTCACGTTGCACGTTATTATGTTATATGCAGCCAAGGACAAGGCAATCAGGCAGGATTACCTGTTGCTGCCCAGACACTCACTTTGAAGGAACACACAACCAGTGCCAAGCAAAACCTGACACCACCTCAGCCCAGTGTGTGCCAAAGTGAAATTATGCACTGCAGAAAGTGGTACCTTCTCATCAGTTTTCAGTTTAGCACAGTTCAGTTTTGTTGAATATTCCCTGCTGGTTTCCAAGTCCGCATTTCATTTAAGTTCCAGAAGGACAGAATATATTTAGTAATTATCTAATTGTAATAACCAATTGCTAAGTCTTTCAGGAGCAGATGGAATAATAAATATGTATGTGTTCCAAAACTAAAACATGCAAGGCAATACAATTGTACTAATAATTAAGTTTGCTTTGATACAATATGACATCCAATAGTAGCAGACAACCTGCATCAGGAGGATATGATTTCTTGCATTTGGTTGTTCAAGAAGGGAAATTCTCTGTGGAGCAGAATCTGTTTTGCTTTGCCTCTGAGTCTCCAGAGTGCTTCTGTAATTATCACTCTGATTGTCATTCTCAGCCAGATTAGTGACAATGGAGACTAAAATGTCATCTGCAGGCTATGGCAAAAGCTGAATCAGCCTCTACTAGTTCTAGTGAACCTTGATACAACAAGGCAGGTCTAAAATACTAAGTACCATAATTTAATGTATTTTTCTTTCCAAGACAAAACACTGCGTTTTCAAGAAATGGGATGATTTTTCTTTTTCTGAAACAATACAATCAGCAGCTTGGAAATTTCCTGCTAGTACTGTGTGTTAGCTGAACCACTGATTAGGAGGCAGGAACTTCCGCATCATCTCTTCCCATCAATTTCTTTTCAATTCATCACATGGGAAAAATTACTTTTTTCAGGTCACTCATTACATATCACTTTTCCACCAGGGGCAAATTGATTCCTGAAATCCAAGACTTTTCACTATCCTGCTGAGCAGAGCACTGCCTTTATTTCCCACAAAGGATCGCCTAACTTTCTGTAGGAGGTTCATGAGACTGAACCATTCATGTTTGTAACTTTCAAGTCACGGGCCATTTCTCTTCAAAGGTAAGATTGTACCTAAATGGTGGCTAAACAGAGTAATTTAGGCTACAGAAGCATAAAGAACAGGAAAATATGTGATGAGAATGGTGTTATTCACGAAACTCGAAATAACACTTCAAAAAGGCAGTTACATCAGAAGTACCACTTTTGGACCGCTCAAGGTCAGTCACCACTCTACTTCTCACCTGGGACTCGTGGTAGAATCACTGTCCCTGGAAGTGGTAAAAAATTAGTAGATGTGGCTCTTTGTGATACAGTTGAGTGGGCATGGTGGTATTCAGTCAAAGGATGGACTTGATGATCTTGTGCCTCTTTTCCAGCCTTAATGATTCTATGATTCTGTGACTAGGTGTTTACCCTCAGGGACTTAGTTTGGCAAATAAGCTTTCTGCCAGAATTAGGTGTTGCAAACAGAAAAATAAAATAATTGGTGTAAGTTACTCCAAAACAAAATTTAAAATTAATTACTTAACATTAATAAGTATATTAGCCTGATTATTATATAATGAAATGCCCCTGACAATGTGAATTCTCTACTCTGTCCCTCCCATGTTCCATACATATGTATGTCTCCATCCAGAAGAGACCATCTGGGTTTCTTTTCCTTTTGTTCTTCTTTTTGTCTTTTCTTGTAGATAATAGACTGCACAGGTTCCAGACTGAAGGGAAAAAAAAGGCAAAACTAATACCCATAATACTTCTCTTCTGCATATGGAAAAATGTCATAACCCTTTGCTGGATATTACTTCAATTAATTTCTACATTACCTTAGTAATGCTTTAGTCAAAGCATCTGAAGGAAAAATCAGACTGAAGAGAGAATGTTCTCTTTTGCTTGGTGATGGCTGCATATATCAATGTGAAGGATATCATCCAACTGATGTTCCTTGGAGACAATGTGCTAAAAGAACAGGCTCTTTAGGAAAGATGTGGGAAAATTACACACTTTGCATCGTATAGCATAATTCAATTACCTCTCTACATTTGAAGTTGAAATACTTTACACTTTAGATGTAAACTCATAACAAGGAAGTTCAAGACAAACAGGATCTCAAAATTTTGGTTATAACACAACAGGCCAACAATCACAACAATTACAAAAATGACCAATCAAGCTGCAAATTAAGACATCAGATGATCCCCCCCAAAAGTGGCATTTCTTCCAGAATAAAATACAGCCTGTCAATACTGGATATTGTTAGTAAAATATGCAAATATGTTTCACTCACCTTCCTTTCCCATTATACTGTATACAAATGTTATGTACTAACATAAGAGTCACAAAGTTATAATGGCTGCGGTAAGAATTCTGGAACCCTATGCTCCTGCCAGCTGCTACTGTATCTGCAGCTAAATAAAGAGACATTACAGTCTTTAGAAAGTACCATCAAGTGGCTATTATACTGTAGTTTTACCTTTCAAGTCAGTGATGCAACATGCCAAGAATGTATTCATGGAACATCCAAACTGCAGTTGCAGTCCTAAAACTGATTTACATAAAAAACTACAACTCTAAAAGCAACATGGGCTACTCAAAAGCCTAGTTCATGGCTATATTCTGCCCAAAAAACATTCCCTTTGCGGCAGCAGAGATTATATACATCAGAGAAGATACAAATGGGATGAATATGAAGAGATTAAAAGTAATTTAATTCTTTCTCAAAGACGGCTAAAGGAAAGCAGTGAAGAGTTTCCACCTGTGAGATGCTGTGAATGCACTTATGGTCAGCAACCATAGCTTAACAGCAGAATTTAATGAAAAAGCAGTAGATAACTGCTTTCAGTCACATGAACTGCTACTCTTACAGCTCAAGACCTCAAGCACTCTTGTAGCTTCATACTCTGTGACGTGTATTTACTTACGAACCTCTGGCAGGGAAGCTACAACTGCACCAGTTCAAAAAAAGCCCAACCAAACAAAACAACCAACCAAAGGAACCCCAACACTGTTAAAAAATCTGAAAACTAAGCAGGGTCTATGAAGGGAAGTCATCTTGTTCTCTGCTTGAGAATCCACACTTCAGGCCCATAAACCCACTTCCACTGGTGCCTGCAGATCTACAACACCACCTTTAGAAATCCCAAGTAGAAAGCAGGTTTCCAAGTAAAGAAGAAAAGTCCTGCTCTGAAACCTTTGTGGCCAAAGCCCATTAAAAGGCCAAAGGCAGACTCTCAATTGCCAACTGAGTTTGACAATTTAGCAAGCAATCGAAGGCTGTATTTTACAGCGGCACTAGCACAAATAGCCTAGAGATGGTAAAAAACATGTAGCAGGTTAGATGTTTTCAGCAGAGATAAACATGTATTATTGCCACAGTACAGGTGGTACATTGTACAAGGGAACGCTCTATGAAAAAGGGCATATAATTCTAGTCCTCTGTGTCAGAAAGGATAATTTAAACTTAAAAGATAAGTCCCTAATCTGGGTAGAAGACAAAACATCTTGGAGAGAAGCCCAAATGGAAGAACGTATTTGTGCTCTCAGGAGGACTCTACAGGACAAAAGAGCACAAAAGCAGCCACTGTTGTCATCCCAAGGATTTATCTAAGTAGGACACTGACACCGGAGCCCCAGGCAAGGGTCCATAAGAGGTATTTAGGAAAGAACTTAGAAGACTGGGCAATATGGAGCAGTATTTTCCTCAGCACACCCTTCCTCAAAAACCTGTAGCTTAGGAATTTCTTGAAGTGGAGGCTGTATCACTGTGTTTGCTGTGGTGCACAGTACTCTGTGGCAGTGCTTTCCACAGCCCAGCTCTGCCTCTTGCAGTGGAGTATGGCTGGGCATCGCATAGCATGCCTCCTTGAAGGAGCAAAGACTTGAATCAAATGAGTCAAAGACCTAAATTTCCCTCTAGGAATCCCCAGACTAGGATAATTTCTGTTCTTGGATAATGAGTTATCTCAAAGGTTACCTGACAATATGCTGGTGCTCTCACACTGACAACTAATGGTTAAAGTACTGTTGAAGTGGAGACCAAATACTATGCTTGGCTTTTTAGAAAACCTATTTTAGCTCAATTTTTACACCCAGAAACCCTCTTTATGTTCAGGGATGAACACATACGAAATGACCAACAGCTGACCATATATTCTAAGAGAAAGGCAGAGTTCCTAAATATAATTTTCTTAGATATGCTTTGAAAATATTGACAATGTGCAATAATATTACATATATATATATATATATATATATATGTGTATTTTTTTTAATGCGGGGTGTTCTTGTTCGTGCCTGTATGGGTAGCACAGTGCCAGGATAGCAGAAATCCTGCCGCTCATCTCTG
>VZTR01028060.1:149257-220088 GCA_013400775.1 Chaetops frenatus | reverse complement strand
CCTATCTCTCCAACTCTGCTTTAAATCAAGAAGCAAGCTCCTGATGAGCGTTCACGAAGCTGATTAGAAAATTGCCTTATAAACAGCATCATTAAGTGGTCTGCCAATCAGCAGTGATACAGTGGTATTGCTGGCGCCTGGGTAAATTGTAATTATGCCCTACACTTGGGAAACCTAAATGTACAATACTGAGAATTCTTATTGGCAATTAGATTATAAATGCTGTGTTATAATGCTTAACAGCATGAGAATACATTTATCATATACTGTATCTGAAGAATACAGAAAGAAAAGAAAATTATTTGGAGCACAGTTTCCTAAGATGCTGTTATAAAGGAATCCCCAAAGTTGAACTGAAAGCTCACAAAAGAGGAACCTTTTTTAAGGTTTTTCAGGAGTGATGCCATAAGGAAATCTATACAGATTGTCAGATCTCTTGACATTCATTCCAGCCTCATTTATTTGGATTTACTGTTTGGTTTATGACATATATTACCACTTAAAATATACTAAAAATATAAGGAATTTTTGACAGATTTTTTTTTCTTATTAAATACAAGGAAAAGCTTCAGAATGTAAAAACCAGGAAACTCTGCTGCCACATGCTGACCTCAACTTCCACTGATACAATGGGACATGCTACATACACTTTGCCTGTCAACAGTATATGAACCCACATTCCCCTGGAAATAATACACATAGAAGTCAACTCTTAAGAAATGCTAAGGCTGCAAAGTCATGGACTTGAGAGCAAGGGGATGCCAGAATTAATGTTTGCCTGTGCAATTTTAATGCAGGTTCTTTAGCTTTCATCCTTTAATTACACAGTCCCACTACCCAAGCAGGCCAGATTGATTTTGGCAAATAGTATTCTCTTAACTGACACTCTTTGAGCCCTAATTAATCATAGTGCTCTATGCCTTATTTACTGTATAAACTGCATTGAATGCATGCACACTGAATTCCTCAAGGGTTGGTGTTGCTTATTATGATAGAATTGATAATACCATTGGCACATGTGAAACTGTTCAAGAGCAATGACAGAGACATATGAATATCTTATGTAGTATCCTAAAGATGATACTACAGCTTTCATTTTGGAGTATCCTGTGCTTTACAGAATCAAGTCAGAGCCCTTAGGAATGTTAGGGTACTGAAAACTCAGCTTGAGTGCTAAGAGAAATGAATAGCTAACTTGCAAGTAGATAAAGTACCTGCACAGAGCAAACACTCCAGACAACCAACTGCCTGAACCACAAGAAAATCAGCAGTGCTTCACTGTTGTGGTGCGGTTTCTAGTTATAATGGTTTCTCCCATGTTCCCCCTATCCTTATTGTATGGTTTTCCCCAAACTGTCAATCCCCTAACCCCGCCTGAAGTGCGGGGTTCACCCTTTTCTCCCTCTAGTGTCAATCCGTAAACCACTCCCTAAGCCCACATGTCAATCCCTCCTAGCCCTTGCCCTGTATTCCNAGACCCTTGCTTATTCTTCGCCCTCTTCGCCTTGGAATTACAACAAAGCTCCTAAGCGTGGCCTGCTAGGGCCGGAGTCAGCGCTCAAAGGGTACGAAATCCTCGTCAACCCCAACGCTGCGCCTCCTGGGCCAGGGCTCGTGAGCACAAGGCAGGCGGAAACCACGTTACTTCACCTTATTCCTCACGTATCTCCATTTCTGTAGTTGGAAAGGCTGAGGTTGTACATATCTGCACTGTCAACTGTGACTGCAGATTTATTCCTAGAGGATACACCTGGGACACTCAGTGATGCTGAGACATCAGTCTCAAATCTATAAATACCATTACATCCAAACGACATTCCATCCAAATAATTTTATTTCTCTGTTTCTGGTTTTCCTTAGTTTCAGTCTTGAATTTATATCCATAGGAGTGCAAGTTGTTTTCAAATCAAATGTCTAATGCCATCTTTTGCTGTAGGATCAACACCTAGGCAGATCCTGGGGACAGGCCTGCATCACTTGAGCTTACCAGTTTACTGACAGTAGAAGTAGGTTATAATGCCTGGACAGCAGTGGAAAATGAGAGAGATCACAAGACGGAAATTTTGGTCTCAATTCAGTGCTTCAAAAAAGGAAATGTCAATAGTCTACTTAAAACACCTCTATTCTTATTTTCTCAATCTCTGTATTCATATCTTTGCCTATTTTGATGTTATCTGCCTTTTCTCCAAAACGTATTTCTAATCCTGAATTGCAATTTTGCCACTTTCACTTTTTTCTTCCACTTGACTTGGCTTGACTCCCCACTGACATATGAATTTACTGCCCAAAAGAAGTCACAGCTGCTTCTATGGCAAGACAGAATCATCTGTCAGAAATTGGTATTTCCCAACTCACCTGAAAACAACAGCTTTGCTTAGTGATGTGTAATTGCTATGTATGTCTAAAATTAATAGTTCCAGAGCACGCTCACTACAGTCAATTGTTAATGGCTTATTAATTACACATCAGGAAGCCATAAACAACTTACTTACAGCCAAAACATAAGCTTTTACAACACACAACAAAAGTCAGTGATGACATCCACCAGACTTTCATCCTCTGTGGAACTTGATATAACAGGAGGAAAAAACCACCTCTTTCCACAAACATCTAGATCCAAAAACTGGGAGAGAGCAGTGACCCCTCAGATACAACATGCAAAATGTTTGCAAAGGGAACAGTGAATGAAGAATTGAGATACACTAGAGGAGATAGCCAGGACTGTTTGCCATTAAGGTACAGGAATAGATCACTGCAGAGAAAATAATTTCCTTCAGTGTCATATTTTTGTGAAGAAGAGATCAATCATGTACACCAGTATGTACTAAAAATGTAAAAAGACCTAAAAAGTCCACAAACAAATTGCAAAGGAGGAGTCAATTCTTAGTGGCAAAGCCAACCTATGTGAACAACCCCCCAGAAATCTAAATAGCACACACTCATTAACTGAGTCATCACAGACAAACACATTTCATTTTTTGATTCTGGGAGACTCTAGCCAGATGTGATCGATTTGTCTTCCTACTGGTCCTTGCCCTTTTGTGGTTCTTCAGAGACATTGGGAACTGGCAATAACTCACCACTTGCCTCAGAGAGCTTTCTTGGTTTTGGAAATCTCCAGGCAGCGTGACATTTACATTTATTATGTCTGGTTCTGGGAATATAATGATGAAAACAATTAAAGAATATTTGAAAGGGATATGACAAATGGGCATTTGTACTCTGGCCAATTTTTCACTGACTTTCATTGACATACACCATTATGTTCCAGTGTTGACTCTGCTGTTGTCTAAAAAAGATGATTTCCCATATCCATGTAGGCAGGTTGACAGATGAGAATGCCTTTAGGGTTAAAATGTCCTTAGTATAAACGATGAGGTCTCTTTCTTGAACAAATTCAGCCCCCACACTCACCAATGAAAATTCAGAATCAGAGCTGAAATCCATAGAGTTAATTTGGACCCCCACCAATCTAAATGGTAGCTCTCTGGCTCTCTGCAGATCTCCTTGCTCAGAAAGGTGTTTTGACTTTACAACAGACATCCTTCAGTAGCAGCAGGTTGCTTTTGGTTTTCATGTGACTTTTTGTACTCTTACCAATCTACAGCCACCAGAGTGATGAGGATTATCTGCACCAATGCTGGGCTGAAGAAAAGTGCTTCTCACCATAAGTAGAGATCAGGTTCATGACCATCTGAGGAACCTGAATGTACATAACTCTATAGGACCTGAAGGGATGCATCCCAGAGTCCTGAGAGAACTGGCTTATGTAGTTGCCATTCCACTCTCCATGATATTTGAAAAGTCCTATCAGTAAGGTGAAATCCCAGGTGATTGGAAAAAGGGAATCCTTATACTTCTCTTTAAAAATGTAGCAAGGAGGACCCTGGGAATTACCGACCTGTCAGACTCACCTCTGTGCTTGGGAAGATCATGGAACAGATCATCCTAAAGGCTGTCCTAAGGCATGTGGAGGACAGGAAGGTGGTTTGAGACAGCCAATGCAGCTTGACCAAGGGCAAGTCCTGCCTGAACAACCCAGTGACCTTCTGTGCTAGGGTGACTATATCAGTGAAGAATGCTCCCTAGGAAAGTGGTCATGGCTGCAGATGTAATTTATCTGGATTTCTCTAAAAAGTCTTTGACATAGTTCCCCACAACATCCTTCTCTCCAAACTGGAGAGAGATAGATTTGATGGGTAGACTGTTAGATGGATAGAGAATTGGTTGTACAGTCACATCCAGAGGGTAGTGGTCAATGACTCAGAGTCCCAATGGACATCAGTGACAAGAGGTGCCACTCAGGGATCCGTATTGGAGCTTTTGCTATTTAATGTTTTCATTAATTATGTAGATGAAGGGACTGAGTGCATCCTCAGCAAATTTACAAATTACACCAAGCTGAGTGGTGCAGTTGACACACCTGAATGATGGGATGCCATCCAGAGGGACCTAATTAATTGCAGCCTTCCAGTAGAAGCCTACAAGAAAGATGAAGAGAGACTTTTTCCAAGGTCATGCAGTTCAAGAAGTACTTGAAGAACACTCTCAGGTACATGGTGTGATTCTTTGGGTTGTCCTGTGCAGGGCCAGGAGTTGGATTTGATGATCTGGATGGGTCTTGTCCAATTCAGGACATTCTATTTTGATTCTAAAGGTATTCTGTTCACTTCAGGATGTTATTAGTCCAGTTTTGGAGAGTCATCTAGTCTGTATACAGCTGTGCTGGAGTCTCTCTGAGATTTTTTTATTCAACTCCTTCCTGGCAATTATTGCCTATTACTGCTGCATGGAAGGATCATATATACATTCTCTATACCCCACTAAAGATGGCTTTCTAGCTGAGCTAAACTTACCAATGGAAGTGGTTTGAGCTAGTTCAGAACTAAGGTACTCACATGAATCTTCCCATATGTGGAGTCCCACTGTACTAATGTTGCCCCAACAGTGTGATCTGGAAAAGCATATCTGCTTATCACCTTAAAGCAACCTTTCCAAACTGAATGCCAGGGACACTGCTACCTAGAGGAGCTGGATCTGAATCTCTCTCCCACTAATTTCAAACATTTATTGAAATATGTGGAAATGAACTGAATGTGTGACCTCAAATGCCCATTTCAAGCATCTTCACAAAGTCCGACTTGAGTTCTCAAACTGCTGTTCAGCAAAAAATGCAAATACAAGTTCAGAGGCCCAGCACAACTGAGCTCTGTGTTCATCAGCCATTTAATTTACACCAAATGGTCTTTGTGGTTCAAAATGATTTTATGCAATGCTAAGCAAGGCCCTTGTTGTTTTTGCTTGAAGTAAGCTAGTGGGATGCCAGGCTGCCACCATCAGAACATCTGCTTCATTGGAAAAGTATTTCAGCAGGCCATGCCTTGTAATAAATGATGTGACCCTGGAAGGCCAACAGCAGCACTCCTGTGGGCAAACAGCTTGCCAAAGGTCAAAGCCACCCAATGCTTTGGGATCAGCAACATCATTTCTGTCCACTCCACTCCTACCCAGTTTCTTAGAGCTGCAATATGTAAGTGAAAAAATACATCACTGATAATATATCTTTTGCCAGTAAAGAACAAGAGAAGGGAGGGAAGGAGAGGAAAGCGGAGGAGAATGGGAATCCAGCTGTGAAGCTATTTACTCTGCCACTGAAAACAAAGCTATTCCCAGAAGCACCACTTAGTTTGCCTCAGTCAGAACTGGCATAGCAAAATGCATGATATAAACTATTTCAGTTATGAAACAGCTTCGAGAGTGCTTATGCACTCTCTATGTGAGGCAAACATCCTCACTAGCACAGAGATACCTTTCCATTTTAATTTACAGCCTTTTCCAGAAGAGTCCCTGACCCTCTATTTTTTTTTAAGAAGTTACTAGTTTTCTTTCATCTTTTAGACTATGATTTCTCCTAAAACACAAACCACAACTGTTTTTGTAAACTTTTTGTTCCATTCACAATGCAACATCAATAAAACCCCAGTGAAGTAAAACAGTGCAAGCATTTCAATTTTACTAACAATGTGAACAGTATCAAAAAGATTTGGGATCCTGTTCATCTCCCTTTGATGTTAGTAGTCAGTGGATGCTCTGGTGCTACAGTTAGAGAAAGGTCTTGCTCCTGTTGTTATTGCTATTGCCTTTTGAAGTGAAATGACAGTGGCATTCTTTGGAATAACAGCATTTTACAGCAATTTAACTTCCTGCCTAAAGAAGGCAAATTGGCATGAAAATTATCTGGAAAGCACAATCACGTACACATAGAGTTTTTATATCTATCTATATATAGATATATACATACATATATACACACACACATACATAGGCACACATATATGCTGGCATTTTCATGACACGCAGCATATCAAAGGCCATAGGGATGAAGAATAAATTACTTGGCAAGATTATTTTCTGAAATAATTTCATAGAAAAGGAACCATTTCCTAAAAAAGCCTACCATTGCCCTCCAACCTCTTCTTTGATGAGCATTACAGCTGATTTCTACCTTCATTCTTATTTACCTTCCATGAAAGCACCATTGAAAACCTAATGAAGAATGTTGGGTACTTCTGGCATTATTGGATTTTTATTATTTATTTATTAGACATGAGAGCTGTTATCAGCAAGCAGCCAGGTGAGTCAAATCAGATAAAGCATTATCTGATTCCTCTGCTGTAAATCAGATTTTAATAGAGAAAAGACCTTTATTCCTTTGGGAATGGAAAGAATATATTTATAATGTGTTCTGAGTATGTGCTACACAATAGCAAGTATGGATAAAAATATTTTCTCCTATCAGTTTTCCACTTTCTTCTCCAAGTTCTTTCACCCATAAGACGAGAACTAAAATAAATGAAAATTCTGTTTGTGACAAGTGCTAGGAAATAACGAAGATAAGCATCCATAAAAGCATGCATACATGCTGCATTCTCAAACAGACATACAAAAAATACTGAATTCTGTAATATTAAAAAACATTATTGTTTATCTGCTACAAGAATAACTTACAGATTTCAGGTTTATCTAATTCAGCTATTGAAATGAGACCTTTGATAGCCTACTCTTAACCTCAATACAGCTTCTGTCCTAGATATTTATCCTTGTCTTTTTCTATTCAGAACCTATAAAGTATCATGACAGCAAGTGTACACTGGACATGGATAATGCTTGATTACATTTTGAAGTTTTTACATATTTTAATTGGCAGAGTAATCTAGATATGCTCAGGCAGAAATTGGTGTTAAACATCAAAAACCTTGATGCAAAGCCAGCTCTTTCTTGTACTGCAGTGTTATTTGAATTTTGATTTGCTGGAAATTACTGTTTGCAAAAATGAGGGCTCCCCTGCCACCTAATGCATCACTGTTTGAACTAAAATTCTGAAATTATTTTACTGCCCAGATACCTAAATATTCTGAGGGCTCAAAAATTACTTTTTAAAATCCAACTTGTTAGGTCGCATCCAATTAATTCCATAACAAACTAGAGGAATAGGCCTTTCATGTAATGTTTGGCTTAAAAATTCCATTTCTTTTATGATTACAAATGGAAATTAATTTATAACCACAAAAAATTATTCACTGAGGTTTACAATATATTCAAACTGAGGTTTAAAAAGGTGTGTGCTCAGATTGCTGTTAATGAATGAACAGGTAAAACTCTGCCACTGCTAGCCATCAGCAGCAAGGCTGACATCCATATCACACTTCAGTATCTATTCTTATTGCTCTATTTCTTCCCAGCTGAGCCTTTGCTTCTCCATCCCAATTTACAGGAGGATTAATATTTTTTGAAGTAACTGCAAAACTACAGGCAGTAAAAAAAGGGCATTAACACAATGGAAGCTCGTATCAAACTTAAACTATCAGAATGTAGGTCCTACTTATTAGGGAAAAAATCCAACCAAGTCACAACTAACCATAGGCTGTATTGGAGCTGTTGGTTTCCCTTTTGGGGAATGTAACTGCACTTTAATTTTTTAAACAGTGTCTGAACAATAACCTTATTCAAAGGTTATTCTGCATTTGGATGAGTGAAAATGTTAGCTCTGGTCTCTTGGGCAAGAGAGCAGTTTCAGGTTGTAAGGACCTTGATGTCTCAGAGAGATTGAACCTCTTCAGGGAAGACCAGATCATTTTTTGGTTTTACATATACATCTGTGATTAATATGGAGAAATAAATGAAAGAACTACAACCTGGGAGAAACATGAATATTGAGACTGAAAACAGCCTGTAATGGGATGCAATGTATACATCACTAAGGAAAACACCCTAAAGGTCTGCTGTCCTTCCTCCTGGAAAATGACAGCAACAACGGCAGGGAGAACCAGAGATAATGGTGTCATGTTAAGATGAAACAAGCAGGAAACAGTCACATAAATACTTTTTTTATCTCACAGAAAAAAAAAAAAAAAATGATGAAATTAAGCATAACAAAAATCCCCGTAGGTCCATATCTAGTTATGACCAACATTTAAGAAACTGATATCTTAACTCAACCCTAGAGAAAAAAATTATTTGCCACCATTGCACCTCTTCCCTGTATCCTCCTCCAGCTGGCACAGCCGACTTGTGATCCCCTTCTCTTTAGCTTTAGCAGATCAGGCAATCACAATTTAGTAGTTACAAAGTAACAAAGCCATGTCACTTGTGGGAGCAGACAGACCATCTTTAAAATTACTAACTTCTTAATATGCACTTTGTAAATCTGATGAAATTTATGGAATTAAACAGAAAAAATTCTGTTGTATCCGAAAAATGGTTTTTTCAACTAATAATAAAAATCAGAAGAAAGGGCTGCAACCTCATTGCATCTACTACATTTTGATCCACACAGAAGCCTTATGCAATACAACACAGGATTCAGAGATGCTTCCTTCATTAACATGAGGCTGGTTTGAACTTCTTTCATCTAATTCTGAAGGGTGGAACATTTTCTGAGAAATTAGTGTACCTCAGTGCAATGAGTCACAGAAGTTGCTGTATGACAGGAGATGAGCAGATGAAAATTCAGTATCTTATTTCTTAGCTGTATTTATAAATATAAATTAAAATATCTGACTCTTTTTCAACTTAAGGGAATGTCTCTTGCACAATACATTCAGCTCTTCCAATCCAGTCTAAAAGGACAGGAACATTGCTAGCCAGACAGCTCTTTACCTGGCAATTCTCCCAAGCCAAAACTAATGCCATATTTATATCTTTTATCATTGATGAGCTACCATCACCTTAAATACACATGCTCAAGCTCTCAGTGGGTCACTCTTAGATTAATTCTTAGCCAGTGATGACACTGCACTGCAAACTGTGAGAACAGTGTGCTCTTTCTGCATGGGATGGCTCTAAAGCCTGGACATGTCAATCAGACTGAGGCTAGAGCCCCTCAATTTCTGTTCCCACTTAAATTTTAATGAATCTTCAATGAAAATATCCCATTACTTTCCTGTGTAAATACATCCCAAATGACTCAGTGTGGGAGGAAGAGGCAGGAGGATGAAGATTTTTTCGATTATTTGGTCATGAAACCTCCTTTCTTTAGAGACAAATGTCCCTGGTTCTAGATCAAATGGATTCTTTTCCACTTAAAAGTAAGAAAAAGGATCTCTTCATTCAGGGTTGAGAAACAGAAAAAATAGATGATGCAGTTCAGATGAAGTGAGGTAGCTTTAATAATTGGTGCCACATTATTATTTGTCTGTTGTAACTTTATGGCTTATAAGCTGAAGTTTAGACACTCATGGCTTCCTCTCCCTGGAGGGCAATGTATCAAGATGGTAATGTATCATGACCTCAAAAAACATCTGTTTGAAGACCACAATGACTCCCAAATGGAAAATGTGTTTCTGCCTGTGATGATATATCAGGTTTAAACATATTTCTGTTGCTTTTTTGTAAAAACCCCTTACTTTCTAGGAAAAAATGGCCTGGTAGGGCTTCAATGCCATGCTTCACCTTCAAACTTGTAAAGTCCTTCATCACTGGTGAAGCTGCTCTCAATGTAGGGTCAGGACCACATCAAACCCACTGTCCCAGAGGCATCTCACTTACTGAGGTTCCACCCAAGGCCTGTCGTGGTCACACGCTCGCAGGGGTTCCCGATGGGAATGAGGCCACACCAGGGGCCCTCTAGTCCTGTGTCCACATGCAGCTTGTGCTTGCCCTGCAAGACAGAAGTGTTTCTGGAGTCAGTGCTTGCCAGGTGCCCAAATGGCATTTTACCACAGACCTTGCTAACAAAAGAGAAGGTACCTGGAGACAGGTCCAGAATGTCCCCCAAGGGCTCAGGAATATTTGGTTGCAGCAGTAAATCAGGCCATTAATGTTTACAGAGGGAGAAGAGATGTGTGCTTAGGTTCCAGACCTCAGGGCTTTCAAAAGTTTGTTTCTAGGCTTTTCTAAGCAGAATCTAGATTTGCTCATTCTTCCCTGGCGTTATTTGAATAGAGCCTTCTGTCAAAGCTGGGCTCTTTATTCCTGTGACATGAAAGCATCCCGATCCATTTGTTCATTTTTTTCCTCATCTAAACAGCTGTGTTTCACTTCCTTAACAGTGCTAGTCAAAGCGCCACTGAAGCGCCTCAATTATTTTGACATCTGTAAAATTTCATATGCTTCTCCAGGCATGTACTCTTCCCAGAAGGAGGAATACATGCAGAAACTTAACTAGATGCTAGAGAAATGAACCTAAATATTTAGAGTTACATGCTTACACTAAGCAATCAAAGAAATATAAATTAAAACTTTTTTTTACATCCAAGATAAATTTATCTAGTAACTAACTAGTTCATGGGATGCAGGAGAATCAACAGCTATTAATGATGATGTCTTTGTGATAAATCTCTTAATTAGCACTTACAGACCCTGTGTGAACATCATATGAACAGTTACAAGGAATAGTAGACAGTGGAAATCTTTAACAGAATGAAAAGTGCTGAGCGTTACAGTTCTGGCACAATCGGTGTTCTAAGAAATTAAGGAAGTGTTTATGGAAACTAGGTACAAGAAAGCAGCAAATGCAAAGTAGTGACAAGATCAGTGGAAAAATCATCCTCTGGTCTCTTCTACACAGATAATTTATTTCTTCAAATAAGCCTGGGCCTCATGTCAGAGAAGCTTAAAGTTCTTTGAAATGGAGTATTTTTTTTCATTCTATTTTATTCTCTTGTGGATGCAGGCAAGCAAAACTCTTGTGCATGTCTCTTACGCACAAATTCTTCATCACTATAAATAAAATCAGATATGTCTGTTTATAAATATACCAAAATAAAAGGACTCTGAAGCCCTGTGACTATTCATTGAACACTTTGTTAAGCAAGAAACCAAGGTTTTATAGCAAAAGAAATAAAGAACAGTTAACCATAAAACTCAAGTAAATACCCCAAGCAGCAAAAATACTGTCTCACAAATTTCCTTAGGAGAATGCACATAAGATTTTTTCTTCTACCTTGTCCTGTCCTATGCTCATTTCACATGCTCTTGCAAATAAAAGTCACTAGTTAGAAAGTCAAAACTGTAGGAGAAATATCTTATTGCTGAGACATTGATGTCTGAGGCATTCAAGAGCTTCTCCTGCTAATGCCAAATGCATTATGAAGAAACAACTTCAATACATGTCACATTTTCAGTTAACAAATGAACCTTGGAAAAGCTGTCAGTTAGGGAATATCAGATTGCATAGCTTAAGCTTATTTGATTGTTTGCAGAGCAACAAGAAAACCAATCCCAATATTATCGGTCTTCTCACGGTGTCCAGCTTCACGTGGTGATGAGCCATGTCTATGTGTAGTGGTTGTGAATGCTTGCCTGCCAAATTCAGAGCTGTAACAAATTCAGGCTTGATAAGCTTATAGCTATGCAATATGCCATGCCACTTCTGTCTCACAGCATGGAGGGAGGAGGAAAAGGAGAGCTACAAGTACAAGCTCTTTTGTTATGCTATTACAGATATTGTCGATATTGAAGCTGATGATGAAGGAGAGATGAAGGGGTGGGACTGTTTGATCCCAATGAATGTATACATTGCTGCCCAGAGCTACTGGAGGAGAGGAGCAAACTCACCATATTAATCAATTAGTAAAGGAATATGAAAAGCAGATGAGAAAGTAGCTGGCCCCATAGAGAATCCATATTCTCAAAGTCTGTGTCTAACTACTATCAGGTTTGCATTTCCTATTTTATGACATTCTGGTCCAGCTTGCAGAGAGGGAATCAATTCAGTAGAAATTTGTGCAGAAAGCTGTCTTCCTGTGCTCATGAAATAAACCTTTAAAACAAAAGATGCCAATACTAGATGCACACCAATATCTAGGATTTTATCAGGAGTCTTTCAATGTCTGGTACTTCCCAAAAATCCCAGTTCACACGTTCCAATGATTATGTGAGCACAATGATTTTCTTCCCTGAAAGGACATTTTCTAGCCCTCAGTTGTTAAGAGATATTTCAAGTAGGGACCCAAAGGGCTAAACCCAAGGCAGCAGGAGAATGGGAATATTGAAATGCAAATAATTTTTTTAATAAAACCTCTCAAGTGTCAGGCCAAACCTATGTTTTAGGGATTGGTTCAATATTATAACAGAAGTCAGTTTCTAAGGCTTTTCTTTAAATAAATCAATAAGGGATCTTAATATTACTTGGTATAGTGGGAGCAGAAAAGGGAAATGAATGTTGGGAAAAAAACAAACAAATGAACAAATTACAAATAACCCACTCATTTTCTCCAAAAAAGGTTAATCAGTCAATGTATTTATACAGTAAAGCTCTAAATTCAAAGCACTGTGAACCTGCCATGAGGGAAATTCAGTTCCCAAGCTTATATCCAATTTTTTGATCACAGATCTCTCAACCAAGCAAGATGGAACTGATACTTGCAGGAGGAAGGGAGGATCAGAGCTTGTAATTTGCAAATACAAGTAATAATTTGTTCTATTTAAGTCTGTGTGATTAAAGAAATAATTATATACTGTCACTTAAAATATCAAACTGTTTTCAGTTTCTTCAATTCCTTCTGTTTTTAGTTTCTTCAGAACTAAAATTTCCAAAGCTAGATTTAAAAAGAAAACTGAACTTTTACTAAATAAATCCGTCCTTATACTTTTTTTGTTTCTTAGGAGGTAACTGAAATATTTTCACATTTAATTTAAGAATCAAATATTACCAAGTTTGAATGTTCCTGGTGATGAAAGCATGGCAAATAATACAGCTGCATTGATTTTTATCTTATTAAGTCAGTTTTGAAAAACATTGATCAATCTTCAGCATTGATTTTTTTCCTTCATTTTGTCTTTGATGCCGGAAAATAAGATCAATTTTTGAGTTCAGCAATAAGAAGAAAATGTCAAAAGATATTTTTAAGAACGCTTTATCCACATAGGTTAAACTTTTCCTTTTGATTCTAATACCTTGTGTTAAAAGAAAGCATTTAAGAAGTAGTGGTTAAATATACATCCACTCCAACACTCTTTTTGCTGAGGAAAGACCTAAAGACATAATTGTTATTTGCCACATCTAACTGAAAGGAATAGAAGTGTGATTGCCAGGAACTCATATACCTAACCCCATTCAAGGTTGTGAGATGCTAAAATCCTTAGCCAAAAATCTGCAAGCTAAAAGCACATGAACAGCATCAAGACAAAAGTGATAGCTTCTCTGTGTGCATGGATACCCCAGTACAGAGAAAATGACTTCTCCAAGTGCTTTTCAGACCATCTTGAATAGATGTGTTGCAATAAATGTACACTCTAAAACATATATCAAGCAACAAAATGTTATGAAAGAGAGACAGAATGGGTACTAATCTTCAGTAATGCATTCTGAAGGGATCAGAAGGAGGGAAACCTGGAACTTGTTAGGCTGAAACTGAACACTGAGGACAGGCATAAAGGCAGTTAACAAGATGCTGGGGAAGGCAAAGGAATTAAAATTAAGCCTTGAAAAACAAATTAAGAAAGATATAGTAAACAAATCTTGGACACTGCTGAAGAACTAGGACACATGAAAGGCAACGGGGAAGGAAAAGAAAAAGGAATGATTTACCAGATTATAGGACGAAGCAAACTTAGTCTGATTTAAAGAAATCAACTGAATAATTTCATTACTAGAAATTGCTGATCTTCTAGAAGGTATATGTTCACCATGCTTGCTGTGAGATCTGAGACTACAGAGAAAAAAAATTTCTTGAGATCTGGCCAACTGCTCTATGATACCTTCTCCACTAGAATCTTGTTTTCCCTGATCTTTGATAAAATATCTTTTTTTTAATATCAGCTTTATTTCTATGATTACTCCATAGGTGGCAGCAGACACTTGAAAGCAACAACAGCAGAAAAAAACTAAATACAGATGTCATAGTGTTACCCAGGGAAAAGGCAAAACCACAATCTGTTTTAGTACATAAACATCTGGGTGCAGAAAATGGTATAGAGAAAACAGACTTGGGGAATGGGTGGAAATCAAAACAATCACCAAAGACAGCAGCAGAGGGGAGGAAGAGAAAAGGAACAAGGATGAAACAAAGTTGAGAGCATTTATGTTTAAAATCAAATATGAATGGCAATAAAGTAAAAAAAAAGTTTTAGAAATATTTTTACTAATCAGTCATTGTGTAAGAGCTTGACTTAATGATAATAAAAGCTTTTAGGCTGAGATTTTGAGCAAGATAAATACAGTCAATTTTTCTAAAAGGATGTACTTAAGGAGGGCCATTTTGTTATAACTCTAAAATATCATCAATTGTCTTTTCACACAAATACACGCAGTGCCAAGTTGCTATTATGTGAATGCTATTCAGAGAACATTTTCTGAGTCAAACAGACTTTTGGTTGCTGTTGAAAACAAAAGTATCCACAGTTCCAGCAAAAACCCGTACATCTAAAAGCTCTCATATGCCATATCAATGACTGCTTAAACACATAGAGAAAAAACAGCTAATTTATTATACTTCAAAATAATATTGAACACTGTTGGACTCAATCCTGCCAATCCCTACTATCAAAGTTTGTATTGTTCCTGTGCTGAAATGGATAGACTTCAGTTATCAGCTATTTGCAAGACAGAGCCCTACTGAGGCTACCCTTCAAGAGCAGCACTTAATAAAAGAATGACTTTATAGTGAACAAAACCTCAGGCAGGAAAAGCAGAATATATTATAATCATTATTAGACCGAATTAATGAACATATCTGTTTAAAACCAATTTATGTTAAGGGTACAGAAGAAAATCCCTGTGGAGGTGAGTGCCAGTAAACAGAAAGGAGTTACTATACCTTGAGGTTGTACATTTAAATGGTTGCTACTGTATATCTAATGTACAAATTATCCACAGAGAGAGCAAATGATTCCAGAATTTCACACATTCAAACGATGAACATCTTCTGCAGTCCTAGCGAAAACCAGCCTGAGAGAACAGTTCTCATGTCACTGAGCACAGGGAGCAAATCCCTTGTTTACCCATCATTTGTTGCAGCATGAGCCTCTGAAACAATCCTCTATCTTCTGCAGTCCAGTTCATATGGGTGGCAAAACTCCAGCAATCACAGGTGCAAAAAATGTGAAAGTATACTTCCTTCAGAATACTACAAGGAGTTAAAACTGGCAGCAGCCTGTGTGCTAACACGCACACAAATAACGGGATGAAAACATCTTTTCAACCTTAAAAGATATCTGGGAATATAAAAGCGACTTTAAAAGGGAGTTTCATTAGTTTAATTTCTTTTCACAGACATATCTTAAAGATTGAGAAATGTCATAAGTACTAATTCTTGTTCTACTCTGAACACCATCAAAAAGAGAAACTCATTCTGTTTAAAATTCCCACTTGCAAGAGAGATTCCACAACATTTTCTCCAGTTTTCCACAAACCAGTGCAAAATACACCACAAATACAGAGTGAAACTACAATAATCAAGAAGTTGCTGGTCCTTTTCTAAATTCAAGCAATCCTTAGACTGGCCCAGTGTGACATTTTATCCTTGAGCTTGTGCATTTGATGCCCTATCCTCAGCAGGCTCATAATTATAGGTTCAATTAGCATTTTTAGTGATGCCTTAAAAAAATCAGAACCATTTTCTTTATATCCATTTATGAGACTACAGAGTATAATAGACTGCAGATAAGAGTGAAAACTAGACAAGCAGCTGAAGATTTCATATTGCCTGTACAATAATTATGCAATGTTGCACTTAAATTGTCAGCCTAGAGGGGCCTTTACTAAGGGCACTAATACTCTGCAATTCCTAAATGATAAAAAATACAGCATAATCTTTCTCATTATGAATCAGTTCATAATAAATTTAGTGTCACTGCCCTTCCCTTTTTTGTGTATTTTTACAGGGGAAGAGTCTATAGGATCCCTTCTATCTGACTTATATTTCTGGGTATCAGAGTAGTATGGGAGTTAATTTAAAAGACAGGGTAATGTTCACCTAACTTGTGGCAAGAAACAATTTCTTCTTCTTAGCACTGAATCACTGAGTGTTGCTGGAAGGCACCTTTATGTATGAATATGTAAGAATACACAAAATTCAAATCTGTTTATCTGTTCCCAGCAGTCTTCCCAGACAAACTGGCAAATCTCTGTAGCTCTCCCCCTCCAAACTCTCACTTGGAAGTCTATACTGCATAAATAAGAATGATCAACAGGCTGTGGGTCAACACCTTCCTATTTCTCGTACTTCTCAATCTTGTACTTCTCAATCCCTATGATGCCATTTTAAAAAATGTTTTATACAATGGCAGCAAACCATGAGCCCACAAATCCTCTCATATACCACCATCCTTTTAGTAGAACTGGCCTCATATTTGGAGGTTTCATGTTAGGATTAGGGGCTTTATAAAAGCCTGGCCTCTATAATTTCTTCAGCGCAAACAAACTGATGAACAGAATTCTTTCATTGAGTGGGAGAATCTCACAAATGCTCTTTTCTTCTTTCATTTCTGACTCTAACTTTCATATACCTCTAGGCAAGAAACATAGAAGTGGGAAGTAGCAAAGAATTAACTTAGGAGATAATTTTGCACTCTTTCTTGATCTCTGCTACAGGAAGAAATAATTTGCTGTTATTATAAAGATACTCATTGATCTAGGATAAGAAACCATATCTACTTTCAGTAGACAGGGAAATGGCTTCTGCTTTATAACAGCAGGCTTTGAATACATGTTATGCCCCAGATCTGGTGCTAGCAATGACTGACTGCTCCTTTCTACAATGACTGATTGACAGACTTCTTTCTACACCTGTGAAATTCAAAGACATGTTGCTTAGGTCAAGAAGAACAAATATAATTTAAGAAAATTCAAACTGGCCATTCAAATATATAATTTCTTCTCCTCTTTCTTTTCCCCACATTTTTTCTTTTCTCTTGTATAGGTCAGTAGTCAATTAGAGATTAGAGTCCTCACAAAAATCCATTACTTTGTTGAAGGACATGGTGGGGGAATGTAATATTGTACTGCTCAGAACTCTACTTTCCTCCGTTATGAGATAGACTTGGTTAGGGCCGGACATTTATTTGCAACAGTCACTTTGTAATGAATATAGTTCCAGTCCCCTTGCATTTCAGTACAGATTTATCCATGTCATCACTGTCATCAGTGACAGATTTGGCACTCAGAATACAGAAAAATATTCACAAGCACACTAAAATAATTCAAAATAGGCCAACCTGGGTCCTAAATATTTGACAGTGATTTCTTACCATAAACAAATCCAGTCAGCCTGGCATCTTTTCTCACAGGAATTTGCATGCTGAATGCATGTTTCCAACAGCACACATAATCCCAGCTATAATTTTGAGGGAGCATCCCAAAAGAATCAAAGCTTTATTTAAAATGCCAAAAAGTAGAAGAAACAGCACTGCATAGCAGGCAATGAAAGAACAAAATATTCATGTAGCATTTACCTTCTGCCCTCCTTAGACTTACATGGAGGATGTCTTATATTCCCCAAAAGAGTATTCAAAATTATCAACATGTTGATAGCACACTCAGCCTTTGCATGAAATGGTTAAGTAATAAACTTTTGGTGCAGTGACAGAAAAAGACCAATGAAGTTGCCAATCTGGATTTTAAGAGAGCAAACTTTAGCTACTCAAGGAGAATGTCCCCTGGGAATCTGCTTTGAAGGGCTCAGAGGATCAGAAGTGCTGATCTTTTGTGGACATTGACACAGTAAAGTGATCAGTTGTATCAGCTGAATGTTTGGAACTCTATGGGATCTGATGAGATTAATCCTGGAATACTGAAGGAGCAAGTAGGTATTACGGCAGGAACCTTCTAAATCATCTACCAAAGATCTTGGAAGCCTGGTTACATCCCCACTGATGGAAACTTGCCAATACTCTTCTGATATTAAGTAGGGCTTGAAGGAAGCTCCAAGAAACTACAGGTCTGTTAGGCTAACCTCAGCACCTGCAAGAATTATGGAGAAGATCCTACTGGGTGCTATTGTTCAAAAGACAATCCAATCATCAGGCCCAGTCACATGAGTTCTCAAAGGGAAAGTCCTGTCTAATTTGATATCCTTCTATGATGTTCCTCAGGGCTTAATTCTAGGGCCAGTTCTGTTCCATATTTGTACCGATGACTTGGATACAGGGGCTGAACGCACAGTTAGTAAGTCAGCAGATGAAACTGGGAGGTGGCTGTCTCAGGGGACAAGAGGCCTTGCAGGGGTATCTGGATAGACTGGAGCATTGGGCAATCACCAGTGGCCTGAAATGCCAGATTCTGTATCTGGGATGCAGTAATGCCAGACACGAGACTAAACCAGGAGAAGAGTGGCTGGAGAACAGCCCTACAGAAAGGGATCTGGGGGTGCTGGTTGACAGGAGGCTCAACAGGAGCCAGCAGTGTGTGCCCTGAAAGCCAGGAGGGCAAACCTCAACCTGGAATGAACCAAACTCAGCATCACCAGCCAGTCAAAAGAGGTGATTGGATAATCACCTCTGTATTTAGCGCTGGTGCAGCCTCATCTTGAGTAGCAAGCGCAATTCAATTTAAGAGGGATGTGAAGATACTTGAATGTGTCCCAAGGAGGGCACCAAGCTGGCTAAGGGCCCAGCAGACATGCCCTTGAGGGCTCTGTTTGTCTGTTTTGGAGAGGAGACCAAGGGGCAACATCACTGCTCCCTACAGCTTCCTGAAGGGGGGAAGTGGAGAGGGAGGTTCTGAGCTCTTCTCCCTGGTACCCAGTGCTAGGACATGTGGGAACAGTTAAAAGCTGCATTCATCAGAGAAGGTTCAGACTTGACATAAGCAAACATTTTCCTTACCCAAAGGGTGGTGAAACCCTGGAACAGCCTTCCTGAAGAAGTAGTCAATATCCTGTGTTTGTCAGTGTTAAAGAGGCATTTGGAAAATGCCCTTAAAGCCATGCTTTAACTTTTGGTCTTTCTGAAGTAGTCAGGTAGTTGGACTAGGTGCTTGTTGTGGGTCCCTTCCAGCTGACCTATTCTATTGTAGTCTATGAAATTCTTTCAATATAGTGTCTAGGAATAAATAGAACTTGAACCCATGAAACAGGGGACCACAGCAGAACAACTACATACCAAATACAGAGTAGTATCATGCAAGATGAAAAACAGTGACATAAAAACCATAGAATGAGGCTCAAAAGAATGACAGATTGCTGTTAAACTCACAGCTCAGCCTCACAAAAGCAGAAAGGCTGGAACAAGTAATGCTGCCTATTTAGACTCTTTGACTCATACATATTGCATTTTCTGTATATAAAAGTTTTCAGTCTCTTTCACACAACAGAAAGTCAGGAAGCATCTTCTGAAAAAGGAACTGAACCCTCCCATAAAACAGAAACTTGCCAGGTCAAACCTGTTTGTAGGCTTTACTAATGAGACAGAGGAATAAAATACCTCACAAAAGTATCAAAAAGAAACAAAAACAATCAAGAAAGAAAACATAGCCAAATACTTGAAAAACCTAGAAGCTAAAGCATCCATTTCAAGCTATTTAAAGTAGTAATAAACTTAATACATAATCAAAGATTGCTTAAGTAATTAGGTTCATTGCTCTTGCATACAGGGTTTCTTGCCTTCCTAAACTTCTCTAGCTACATTTCCCTCTTGGAAAGCACATGACTTCATGGCTACTCCTGCTCCATGAAATGAGATGCTATTGGGTTTGTACTAGGAGAAAATTGCAATCAAGACATCAAAGACTTCAGAATAAAAGCCCTATTGCTAACCTGTATTGGTTTAGCATGGCCTGGTTTTGGCAGGGGAGTTGTGGGTTACAGGGGTGGCTTCTGTGAGAAGCTGCTGGAAGCCTATGGTGGTACTTGATGAGTGATCTGTCCTGGTCCTTATCTCAATCCATGAACCCTTCATTATATGTTTATCTCCCCTGCCCAGTTGCAGAGGGGAGTTAGAGAGAGGCTTTGGTCAGTACCTGGCATCCTGCCAGCATTCACCCACTACACTTCCCTCAAACCATTATCAGCCATACAAGCGGAGTTTTGCAACCAGAACTTCTAACAGAACAGGTCAGGTTGGGACCACAGTGGGCTATCTGGTCCAACCTCCCTGCTCAAGCAGGATCATCCTAGCGCACATGGCAGATGATTGCATCCAGACAGTTCTTGAATACCTCCAGTGAGGGAGACTCCACAAGCTCTTTGGGCAATCTGTTCCAGTGTCTGATCACCCCAGTAAAGAAGTTTATCCCTGTATTCTGGTGGAGCTTTCTGTGCATCAGTTTCTGCCGGTTGTTACAGACCAAGCTATATTTCTCTAAGAAGTCTAAGCAGCAGCAGGGGAAGATGTTGGAAATTTGTTTTAACTTTAGCACAATAGTGTCTAATCCCCATATTCATCATTAATTCTTAGATTTGTACCATACACTACTTAGTGCAGATACCAGAGATTAATGTGGCCTTGTGTTCTCTACATCTGTGACTAATAAGTCTTGTGCCAACCAATGCTTCCTTATTTACTTCTATTAGTGATCAATATGTACCAGCAGATATCTCAGTTTTTAGAAGGAAGATTGTGGGTCAGAACAAAGA
The DNA here is from genome assembly GCA_013400775.1 of Chaetops frenatus. Taxonomy (NCBI): domain Eukaryota; kingdom Metazoa; phylum Chordata; class Aves; order Passeriformes; family Picathartidae; genus Chaetops; species Chaetops frenatus. The sequence continues at coordinate 199,074 of VZTR01028060.1, read as the reverse complement.
ATGATAAAGGAAATACATTATGACCTGATCCAATATTTGAAATAATCTCAAGGAGAAAAGATTCATCAGAAGATCCAGAACCATATCTGAACAAGCCCATGGAAATAATTAGCATACATGCATGAATTGAGGAAATGTGATGAATATATATTAGTTTCAGGAATATAACCTGGTCTGTTGAGTTACTCGGCATGCATGTTTGAGGAGAATTCCCCATGCATCCAGTGCTGCTAATAGCAATGTTGTCTTTCTAACCTAATCAATCTGTTGCAGAGTTTCTTTCCTGGTTTTTGGTGACACTGTTGCCTCTTGTCCTATTGCTTGGCACCACCAAGAAAAGCCTGGTTCCATCCTCTCTTCATGTTCCTTTCATGATATTTATAGACATTGATAGAGCGCTGCTGGCTCCTGGACAGCTTGTTGCCCACCAGGACCCACAGGTTCCTTCTCCACAGAGCTCCTTTACAGCAGTAAAGCACAGCAGTTTGGCCCCCAGCATGTGCTGGTGCAGGGGGTTATTCTTCCCCAGGTGCAGAACCCTGTAATTGCCTTTTTTGAATTTCAGACGGTTCTTCTCTGCTCATCTCTCCAGCCTGTTAAGATCCTTCTGAAGGGCTGCCCTCTGGGATACTGACCACTCCTTCTGGCTTTGGGTCATCACTGAACTTACTGAGGAGGCATCCGCCCCTTCATGCCAGTCATTGATGGATAAGTTAAACAGTTCTGTGCCAGTACTGAACCTTGGGGACACCACTAGTGACAGGTCTCCAACCAGACCCTGTGCCACTGACTACAACTCTCTGGGACCTGCTGCTCAGTCAGAGCATGTCTCACTGTCCACTCTTACAGTCCACACTTCCTGAATTTGCCTATGAGGACTCTTGAGAGACAGAGTTGAAAGCCTTGCTGATGTCAAGGTAGACAATACTCCTGCCTCCCCTCATCCAGCCAGGTACTTGTTTCATCATAGAAGGCCATCAGGTTGATCAAACATAATTTCCCTATAGTGATTCCATGCTGACTACTCTAATCACTTTCTTGCATCCATGTGGATAGACACGATCTCCAAAATGAGGTGCTCCAACACTGACTGGTAGTTGTTTCCTGGGTCCTCCTTCTTGCCATTTTTTTAAGACCAGGGTGACTTTTTCTTACTTCCAGTCCTCAGGCATCCCTTCTGGGCCTTTCAAAGATGATTTTTATGGTGTCTGCCTGCTCTCTCAGTACTCATGGGTGCATCCTGTCAAGCTGGCCTAGGTGTTCTTTAACCCTATCTTCCTTGATCAAGGAAAAGTTTCTGATAAGAAATACATTGCCTTCAACAAATCTTTGAGGACTATACAAGGTACAAAAAGGAATTTGAAGGTGCATTTTTGTCTGGTTTTAAAAGAACTAGCTAATTCTTGGGAACAGGAAGGGGGAAAAGTGGCTGTCAAATCTTCAATAGTAGAGACTTAATATCCTCTTAAAATTAGATGTTGATTTTGGATGCTCAAATATTACACACTTAACTCCTCAATTTAAATTGTACATTATGATGAATGAAATGCAATACACACAGGTATATTAATTTCCTCATCTTTGTGCACGCTTATGAACATTTCAGCCAAATTTCATGCATTGAGAATTATTTATAATAACAGTCATCTTCATTATATAAAAACAACTAAGCTTGGGCATCTGTCAATGTATCTATCCATTTGTTCATGCCTCCATCTAATTTAAGGAAAAAAAATCTAAGCCTACCTTCTTCCTTTTTAGGCCATCATCCCTTGTCCTGTCACAGTAATCCTTGGTAAAATGTCTCTGTCTTTCTTATAAGACCCGTTTTTTATGGAAAACACCACAAGAAAGTCACCCTAAAGCCTTCTCTAGGGAGAGCTGAACAACCCCAAATCTCAGCCTTTTTCATAGAAGACATATGCAGAAAGCCATTTAGCTCAATATGATCTGAAAATGTCTAATGAGGAAGAAAGTTTTGAACTAGAACTTTTCTTTNATTAATAGACAACTAAATCACAACTGATTTTGGGAGGACTCTGTAAAATCACAGCAATGAGAAAGCAAAAAAAAGTTCATTATTCTCAAGTTTTTCTTGACTTATCATTTCAAAAGATCAGGTTTAAAACTATCTGGAATATATTGCAACTTTGACTTGATTGATCGAGTTTCAACAAAAGCATCTCTACAAAAACCCCCTAAATAATATAAATGTGTTATCTTAGATTTTGAAATAGAAATAAATATTCCTGGCTTAAAAATAAGCAGCCCTTGTGCAGACACTCATGTTCAGACTCAGGATTTGCAGAGAGACTCTTTCCAAAATCAGGGCAAGCAGAGATTACTGTTTCTTACAAATGAGAAGCTCAGGACATGAAGCTCTTCTGAAAGATTTTTATGATGTGCATCTTAGTCACTCCCCTATCCCCAGCCACTCTTCCTACTCAGCAAAGCCTTAAGAATCTTTCTCTTAGCAACCACAACTCAAGACCAACTGAAGAGAAGCCTACAGTGGTTCACTGGAAGGACAGTCACATAACCCTCCAGATAAAAAACAACCACTTTCATGGCTATTTTCCTCAGGAGGTTTTGGGAAAAAGGTCAAACTCATCTCTGACAGGCTACCAGAGTGGGAAACATTCCTGTATGCATTCACAGGCCACTGCTGGTTGCATTACACCACTTAGAGAGTTGGGAACATGGAACCATCATAATCACATGGAAGCCTTTGCACTGAGATGACCAGGATGAGCTCCAGCAGCTCCTACCACAGGCCAGACTGCAGAAACACAAAGCAACAAGACACTTTCCCATTTAAAATAGAAATTAAAGCCCCACAGTAGACATCGGGAACTGGCATGTAACAGGCAGCTGTCAATTACCACAGCACTACAAAACCTTTCAAGGGATGTCTCTCCAAAAAGTTAATGATTAATGACCTCTCTATGGCACTTCAGGAGGGCTGAGCATACATAATTCACCACACATGTTCTGGCTAGAGGGGCAAGCATAGCGGCAGGATGAAGCCAGACAGAAATGATCTCAAGAGAAATCATCCATTTCTTCTGGGGTGTTTTGGACTTTATTAGCAAGAAATCAAATGAAGCTGAACACAGAGTTTCAAAATTTGTTTAAGACTATACTGATTAGTCAATACAGCCAAGAAATATTAGGCACATCAGATTTTTAAAATGCCCTCAAGACAAAGAGAGAAACATAGGATGTTTTAACATGTAATTCACCTTGACTGATGGGGGAAATAGTATGTTTTTGTTAACCGACAATAAACCAGGCACTCCAGATGTCTTTTGGAAGTGAATGGAAGACAACCCCTCTCTAACCTGGTATTACTCTAAGGAAACACTCTTCCACAAAATAAAACTTATACTATGAATCAATGCAATAATTTTAAGTAGCAACTATACTCTTATTAGTTACTTGAGGACCACTTACTTAGATAATTACTGAATATCTAGAATAGATGAAATGCACAAGGAGGTTTTATATGGACACTTTGTGAAAGAATATTTAAATATAAATAATATCAATAAGGTAAGTTCAATTGGCTTTGCTTTAACATTGTTTATGCCAAAATAGTTGGCTAATATGTTGTCTCCTTCAGCTAGGGCTGCACTCTTCTGTATATTCTACATTATGTTACTAATCTAAATGACTTTTGATTTGAACTTAATTTAGAAAATATATCTCGTTAAGTCCCCAAAACTGTGTCATTTTGACTAATTCATATGAAACATTATTGTTGATTAATTTCTCAATTTTTTTTTTCAAATTAATTTCATCAGAAGTCAAATTTGAGATTACATGTAACATGAAATGTTAGTGTCTAGACAATAAATTTGTATGTGCTTGTCTTAGCTTGCAGATACAATGAGTTTTGGAAAAGAATTATTTATGACTATGTTCAAATGTGAACAACTTGTACATAACAAATATTTTTGGCCTTCAGCTCCACTTTACACCAAAAGATTGTAACTTGAATTTTTGGGAAGAAAAAAAACCCCAGGTCTGTCTCATAAATTCGTACAGCCTGTTTTTCTCAATTCATTCTTCTCTCCTTTTCCTTTCTTAGGATAGTTTCAGGACAGCAAATTATCAGCCTCAGGGACTAATAAATTCTTGAGATGAGTGTTTTCCATTAACTTCAAGAAAACATTATTTCCGATGAAGATAAGTCATCACTATCTTATCAGTAGTAGTTGGTGAGGAAACCATTTTACCTGTTTGCTCTCTGCACCAACTTATGACTCCCCAGAAGACCTGAAAATGCCAAGAGGGCATCAAAACCCAGTGAATTTTCATTTTCTTCATTCAAATACTTCCCTTGTCTGTTGGTAAAGACACTGTAAAAGCCCATGAATATACATATCTGTTTAACTGCTGTTTAAATACCTGTTTAATTACTCCTGTTGTCACATCTGGTCCTTAAGTGCCATGCTAAATTTTATCCAAAATCCACAAATCTTCAATTTTACCTAAGTTATCTTTTGGTAGCCAAACTGGAGATGCAGTTGTTTCCCCCATATGCTTTATGTCAGTCTCACTGGAAGCTTGCACTTAGATTTCATGCAGAAAGAAAAAGAAAATAATGAAGAATTCAGATGTCTAAAATGTTTCTCGTTGCAAATACAAACATATCAGAAATTTAAGACTTGACTGTGCTAAGTAAGACTAGAGAATTTAAAGCAGTTTTATTGGGGCATCAGAAGTTTTGGGGCAGCAGAACTTTTATCCAACTGGAGTAGAAACTGCTGGCAAACAAAAATGATAAAGCTTCTGAGAATTTAAATAAGTAAGAAAGAAGGCTGACAAGTGCTAAAGAGCACTGAAGTCCGACAAAGACATCTGCCAGAGACTTCAACAACCTAAAAGTAACTTTGAATCCAGTAGTGGAGGACAAGACAAAAAATTAAGGTTGAAATGAAGGAGGTGTAAGGTGAAATCAGAGAAGTAATTTCCATAGAGAAAAAACATCCATTAGGATTTTAGAAAATCTATTAGCATTATAATGAATTTAAATAAAAGTACACCTACATGTGATGCTGTTTTGGTATGTATAAAATAGGAGAAAACTTAAAGGAGTTAAAGCTATAAAATAGAAACCCACATACTAGTAGGGTTTTACTACTGACAATTTGCTGTATGTTTGCAGTAACATTTTTTTATTAGTATTTTTTTTTAATACAGTGGACTGTCTCCACACTGGAATCCACAGTGACTTGAGCACACACAGAAAATTCCTTCTGGACAAAATTAAACTGGAAGATTTCTTCAGAAGAGCACCTAAAGCACTCTACCAACTAATGGGCATTTGCAGAATCACAGACCCAGACTAGGATGAGTTTGAAATAAAACACTCTGAAAAGCATGCAATGTGGACATCAGACACCACAAAGTGTTTCAGTACTAAGAGTCTCCTTCTACTGGTCTGCACTGCTTTTTATTAGAGACACAAGGTCTGGAAAGATTTAAAACAAGGGTGATAATAGAGGGCAACACAATCTGTCTCCATGGAAAGTGGCAAACTATTACATTCAGCAAGATTTTGGAAAGCGAATTCTTGAAACAAGTTATTGTCCTTGGCAACAGTTTTTAAATGCTGTACAGTTGAATGATACATTCTATGAATACTGTGGTTTTACCTTAGCATTTTTTACAGAAAACCGGCATGCAACAAAACTGCACCTCAGGATAAATTCTTCTTAAGTAGTTATCTCTTATGATACAATGGAGAGATGAACAACTGCAAAGGTTTTACTTTTTAACTTTAGACAAAAAATATTGGCTCAGCAGATGCCAGATAAAATTCAGGATCCAAACAATTTCATTCTGGCTGTGTGTAAGGACCTGTCACTCTCTGTCGTGGAAGAGGGGCACTTTGGAGGAGCTGTTGGTTAAGGAACCTGCTAAGGGTATTTCCAAATATAGGTCTGTCACCACTAGAGAAGATTGAGGCTAATTGTTTGACAGAATTAGAAACAGCAAACACCCCATCCTCCCCCCAGCCCCAAACTGAAATTTAACCTTCTCAACGCCAAATTTAAAAAATGCATCATTTTGTGACTTACTTACAAGTTAATGAATGCAATTCACACATTGTATTTCTGCTCCATTTGGTCTGCTTTCATCCTCTCCATATAAACAACAAAAAACAAAAGTGAACAAGTGTTTTTTCTTCCCAAAAAACAAAATGAAACTCAAAAATATACTGATACAGGGAAAAACCTCCAGTAATATATATCATTAGATCTGCAATCTCCCTGCTGCATAAGGTGGTTCCTCTCAAATTTATTACTAAGTTGTGCATGGCTACTAAGACTTTGCAAAAATTAGCCATTGTAGTATTACCCATAAGTGTATATATTGATTTAAATAATACAATTACTATTATTCAACATTCCAAGTTTAACTAAGGAACCAATAAATAATCAGATTAAGGAATAAATAAAGAACTTCTTGTTTACTAAACTTCTACCCTCTCTTTTCCTCCTGAATTATAACTATACACGTTTCTTCATTTCAAACATAGCATACATAGTACTGAGATGTTCTAGAAACAAACACATTTTTCTCTTAGGAAATGGTTATACCCATGTGCAGGGGAAGAAAAAGTCAAATATGGTACAATCAAAAAGTCCAAATCCAACCTTAAATACAATCTTTCCCCCAACTTTCAATCCTAAAATACAGTTTTGGTTTTCTATTAGTCCAAAGTGTGACTCATGACAGAAATCTGCTCTCAGACCATCACAGGAGAAATATCTGTGGAAGACATTTACATCTGTTTTAGTTCTAGAGTAAATTAATTTAACAGAAAAAAAAGTGGGAGAATGTCAATGCTCCAGATTCCCATGCACAAAAATAAAATACACATTTCTGTCTTACTGCTTCTATACAGACTCTTTGCTTATCTGCTGGGTGTATGAGTATTCCTTTCTTTTCTTTAAACAGAAACTGAAACAACACCTTTATTAGAGACTGCCTTGCAATTTCCTGAGATGATGGCCTGTCCTCAGTTTAGACATCACTCAGAAGAGACAGCTCTGACTCTGAGGGCCCATCAGCATCTGGGAATTCCACCTATAAACCTAGTGATGTTTCTGTTTTTCAAAGGGGTTAATCTTCCATACATCAGAATTACTAGTTGCTTCATTCCTTATGTGCTTTTCCACTTGCTGTCTTTGCAGTTATCAAATGTGTAATCGTTAACTTTTTCTCCACAATATGTTAAGAGGTAGGCAGCTTTCATCAGAGCAGCTACTGATTTTCGCAATGAATTTGAAAAAATCCAGAGAATTTTTCACGTTTTTTTTCTTTTTTTTTTTTTAAATCATGGAAAAAAAGAAAGAGCAAGATCTAACAAAAACTTAAATTTTAGTTATTACCCCTAACCTAGAGCTACTGCAGATACATTCAAAAGAAATGTGGCAGTAGTTAAAACTTCATGCTCAAAGCAGCAAGTTTGCTTTCAGGATATTGCATTTTATACTCCTAATGGGTGATGTTAAAAATGCCACTGTGTTTCCTGATGTCTGCGGCTGGGGTAGCCTTAAATCCATTCTAAGTTTAGAGAGTTTGTTTTGAATACCAAGCACTTGGGGGAACAGCTTTGATGCCTAATCTTTTTCTTTTCTGTGCTTGTGTACTTTGTGTCAATACATGTAAGTGTATAGATAAGATTTAAATACTTTCATACTCCATATTTCTCATTTGCATGTTCAATGAAATGTCTATTAGCCAAAACTTATGTTTGTTTTTAGAATCAGATGAATCAGAAAGAGTTCCAAGTAAACATCTGCCTATCATATATTCCTATGAACTGTTCCAACTATCACTGAAAGTAATGTCAGTCTACAAGTTTTTATTCTAAACCTCTGCACAACGACTACTGGGTTTTCTACTGGAAAGTTCATGTATATAAGCAACTTCCCATTTGCAACTTCCCAAAAGAAGACAGGTTTTGTGAATAATTACACTCTCACCCTAGATTCCAAGATCAGAGGTAAATGCATCTAGTGGAACATATTGCCTGAAATTATATTGCATATTTTCTGAATCACTTATCTCTCCACAGTGTAGGCAGGTATGACATACAGAATTGTTATCACATGTCATGTTTACTACCATAAATCTCTATAATCCATTGAATAAGGTTGTTTCTTTTTTAATGGATTATCCAGCTCTGAACATTCAACAGCCCATTCTATAAATTGAGTGTGGTTAGACTGGGAAGGGCAATCTCTCTAAAACCAAAGGCCAACTTTTGTAGTACAACTTCTCTGTACCATGGATTCAGAGACTGCATTTTTGCCTACTTTCCAAAAAAGATATGATAAATGGTACACTAGCAAAATATGCTTTTTAAAAATTGCAAATACAGTTAATCTGCAATTTTAAATATTTAAAGATATCTGGAATGTTATTTGAGATTCTTATGAAGTCTGAAGCCCTTAAGCCTCTGCCTTGTGACACAGATATATATCTATAATCCCATTCACATTGCACACTTTTTAAAATACTACTCCCATGATGAAAAGGAAAGAAAATGCTTGGAAATTGCTTGAAAAGATAAATTCTAGTGTTTTCCAAGTTAAAGATAAGATGCTATGCTGTGTAAAAAGAGGAAATTCTGATTACATCTTGTGGTTCACTGTACAGTGAAGCTTAATCTGAACACAGATGTGGGCTGAACAATAAACACAGGTTATATACTGGGGATGTGTAATGTGAAGCACAGGAGGATAACACTGTTCTTAAATAAGGCCACCAGCTGATCACATCTATAGAGCTGAGAGATGAATAACTATTTGCTGTAGGCACCTATTTATTTGGCAAAGGAGAAATAAGGGTAATTTCTTTTGCTTCCATAATAAAGACTTCTGACTTTGGTTAAAAAAATTGGGTGACTGTAAGACTGAGAGGCTGGAGAGCAGCCAAAAGTAGAGTTCACCACAGGGATTTATTAAGATAAGCTTGCCCAAATTTTTTAAGTACTTTCTGCTTCATAGGTAAACAGAACATTCCTATTGTACTTCAACAATTTCTTTTTCATTGCTGCCTTCCTATCATCATGCAAAAATATTTCAAGACATTTCCAAAAATGCATAATCTCTTAACACTGCCATCTGCAGAGCCAGAACAAAATGAACAAATATGTTCTGACGTTGTGAATGACAGATTATATGTGTCAGTGACTAGACTATGCAGTAAATGCCCATTAACCATCCATCTGATCATGTTTAATTTCCACCATTTCTGCAAAACCTCACTAATGACTTCTGCAAATTACTGATGTGCAGTTGGTCTCAGTTTACGTGACTAGTACTGTGTGTAATGTAGCACAACTAAAACCCAGCAGACAAGAGGCCAAATCTTCATTTCCTTGCAAGGCAACATTTTACTATAAATTTAAATTGCTGAAAGATAGGGAGTTTCCTTTGTTACTTCCACAGATTCATCCAATGATCATGGATTTGAATCACTTCTGAAATATGCTACAGAGGCTAAAGCTAATTTGAGGAAAATGAGGAAATCAATGCATCCTAGATCCTTAATCCTTAACAGGGCATCTACATTTCTATTCTTAGCAGCCCCTGCCTAGCCCAAAAAAGAGTTGCTCATTGTTTTTAATTTAAAACCAAAATGTCCCCCTGTTAGAAAAGTCTCACAGGGATCCCTGCATAAACATGAAAGTAAGCTGATACGTGGATAACCATTTAATCCCTTTCCACTTTCAGATTAGCTATTATTAACAAGAGGGTGAAAAAGGCACTCCAGGATGCTTTTTTGCAGCTGTCTAAAGATCAGTTCCACAATACCTGCCTGATGGGGAGAGCTCCCTCAGTCACTGGAAAAGGAGAAATACAAAAACCCAAACCTACTCTGAGAAACATGAATGACTATTCATTTTCATACTCAAATAAGACTATTGTTAATTGCCTCTGCATGCCATGAAATGTGCTACTACTGCTGCACCTTATAATTCCATGCAGAGCATGGGCCTGCTCAGTTTTAATCCCTTGAGAGTAAATAACTCTTTTGACCCAGGGCTCACATTCCTGACAAAATCTCTTTCCATTGGCTGAAAACCAGCAGGTTTCATGAAACTATAAGCAAAGGAAATAATCAAAATGTCAATCAGCAGCCTGGAAATGTACTTGTTGTCAAGGCAATGCAACATCTCTCACCAGCAGTAATGCAGCTTTTGCACATTCCATCCGCCTCTCGCTCATTCGGCTCTCCTCCAGTGCCCAGAAAGGCTGAGTAAAGGAGCCAACCTTAATTTTACCAGAAAACAGCAGTCACAAGTAGACCCTGTCATTTATGGAAGAGCTGTGTAGGCAGAGAGGAGGGCTTGATTCACACAGGAAGTAAAAGCACCTGGAACTCTCTCAGGTGAACTCACTGAAAAACATTGCTAATTTTAAACACTAAACCTCCTTTACATCACCCTCTTGGGGTTCTTAAGGCAGTGCCAGCTCTGACTGTGCCAGCCCAGCCCCTTGGGGCTCCTCCACTCTGCTTATCACCCACAGCCTGGGGCTATCAGCATCTGGCCCAGTGTCCCCGGGTCCCCATGGCCATGCCCTCCTGGGCTCACACCCTGTCCTGTCCCCATGCCCACAGAGGTGCTCAGTGCTTGGGGCTGGGGTTGCCACCTGGCTGGGGTTGTGGGATAGGTTGTGCTGCCAGGCCCCCCAGTCACCTCCAGGGAGCCTGAACCACAGCACCTTGGATGTCTGCTCTCATCCTACTCCTAAGTGAAAAGAGGCTCATGAAACTGGGACATACAAGGGGGCAAAGTTGCAATTCAAACTTTTACATCTTCCTCAGTGAGATCTAATACTTCTAAAGCAGAAGATAAAAATAATTTAAAAACTCAGATTCTCTTATAAGTTGAACAGAAATAAAGGTCACAAAAAAATTATTTGCTTTCTCTACCAGACCAGTTATCAGTGACTAATGGATCATCTAATAGAATATTGCTATTTTATTGAAAAAGGACACCTTTCAAACCATCTTTAATTAATTTTTTTTGGCAGAGGTAGTTTCATTTTTCCTAATTTTTCAATATTAAAATGAAGGTCAAAAAATCTGTCAGTTACAAAGTTATTCAACCAAGTGCATTGTATTAATTAGAGACCCTATACCACTTGAAATAAGAATGAAAGAGGAAAGCCAAATTAATGTGCAAAATGCTTATCTGAAACTTAGATTTCTCTTGAAATTAAGATGCCGCTCTAAGAAAATCAATTTACAAAATACAATTCTTTCTTCCTACAGTGAAAAGTAAGCAGCCAGTAGTATATTGGTATTTTATTGATGGGTACAGTAAAAGAACATATAAAAACATTTTCTGTAGACTCATTTACAGGTTTTTCCTCCATGTTTCTTCATGTGCCATTTCTTCAGTTGATCTTAGTTCCACTTACATTTTCTAAAAATACTCTTTGTCTTGAAAGGTCTGCTTAGGTTAAGACATACTCACTTTTACTCTGCAAAAGTTGGGAAACCACTTCACCATGAAACAAATTTTTTTTTTTCTCTCAAACCCCAGAATCAACTAAATTAAAAAGACAAACTTTCCCCAAGCTTAAGTCCTTGGAAGTACATCTGCAGATATCTCACTTTTACTAATCATTGCAGATGCACTGAAATGTAGAAATTAGCTTTCAGGTCACCATTCACATACCTTCTCTCTTATGCACCACACATTTTAAACATCTGACAACAGTTTTATTTTAGGATGCTTAATCATCCATGAGTATTTACTTATAAAAGCCTGTTTTCAAGGGAACCTAACTAGACTATAAAAAGTTGCTCTAGGCAGAGACAAGCACAAAAGCTAATGCTTTTAGTTTGTTTCGAGAACAATAAAAACTTATTTGAGCAGTCCTAAATCATTGACATCAGTGAATCCAGTACAAATTGTTTTTACTTTTAAATCAAGTTTTGCTAACCAGAGTGTGAAGATGCCTAACTATTCTGATATTTATTTGAGTTCTAAGATACTTCAGACAATGGCTAAGTCTGGCAGAAAAGACTTTTCTTGAAAGGAGAGGGGGTGTTATTAAAAAAAGTTCCTTTTTCCAGATCTCACAGAGCAGAGCTGTCACTGGGAAGAAAGTCTGTTGTAGGTCATGCTGTTGCAGTGTTTTTATTGCATGTCAGTGAAAAGTCAGAGCGGTGTTTTCAAGTGCACTCAGTACCCACCTGCTTCTCTGCTCACTGTTATCACCATCACTAACATTCTCCAGGGTCCAGTGGGAGCTCAGGTGAGTCACACTGAACATTTTCTGAAAACATGGTAATAATGACTTTAGAGCATTGTTTAAAAATAGGAGTGTTCATTTTTCTAATGCCACCATCACTGTCTGACCTCCATGTATTTTTATTTCCTATTTCAGATGTACTGACCAACTGTCTAAATCACTGGTCTATTTCATCCAATACAATTATCTGTAGACAGCTATAACAGTGATCTCTAGAATCAAACAGAATTTTTGTATTGTAATGTTATACATACAGAGTATTTATATAAAGTATGATACACTATCCTGTCTGCAAAACACTTTCCCCATCCATTTCTACCCCAGAGACAAGCCTTAAGCTCAAAATTCCTTTAAGAGCTTCTTCATATTCTTTAAAAACTAAGAAACTGCCACAATCAAAGCTGATTTGCTAGAAGCAGGTGCTTAAAATATATCATATCTATAAAACATCCCTATGCACTGCTGGCAAATCTTACGGGGCATGTAGTTTATGCACAAGCAAACAGGAAAAACCATTCCCACACCTTTATTCTCTCTTTTTTGCCTTCATTTCTTCTTTCTTTGTTTTTTCTACTGTGCTCACTTCCCACCTTTTTTTTTTTTACTGTCTTTATTCTCAGCATATTTTTCTATTTGTCCCAAGAGCAACATGAGTCAAACCATGTTAAGACTCAAGCCTACACAAATTCCTCTTATTCATAAATAAAAGAAACAGTAGGGATGGCCTTGGACTCAGCCTCTACCTGACCTTCGTAGAACTTGGAGGCAGTTCAGATCAAACTTGACCTTCCCTAACCAGAACCATGTATATACATGTACAAGCAAATCCCATCACATTTTAGATGAGAGTTGCATTAAAAAAAGCATAAAATTCTGAAAAATATATCAAGAATGAAGAAAGATGAGAAGTTCACATAGGAGACAAACATACAAGTGACTTGAAAAATGTAGGGATTTTTCTTGACTACTGAGAGTGCTAGAAGTGCCAGTATAACACGCTATGCTACAGCACATCAAGGGAATATTTTTCAGCTTGGCATAACATTTTGACAAGCCATTTAAGACCTTAAACTTTAATGAATATGGAAGCAATCATAAAAATGCATGACATATACAGTGTGTGTTTGCTGCCTAAGAGAATGTTTTTGTACCAGAATGTGTTCTGCCTGTACTCTCTCAAAATGTGGCTGCTTATCTACTGATGAACTCACAAATGTTCTTAAACTCAATGCTTTATTATAAAAGTCTATATGGTTTTATTACATGTGTACACAAATGCACCCACATTTCCCGCCCATCATAAATATCAATCAGGAGAGAAATAAGGAATCAAACTTCCTCCTCATCCATTCTCAACAACTGCAGTAATCTCATTTTCACCATTCAGTGGTCACACAGACAGAAATGCAGGTGCTTATTTCTAGTATTGGTAAGATAGTAAGTTAAACCAATTGAGGGGTCAGGAACAATGTTTGGTAATAGGGTTCAGGTAGGCTTTTGAAAAATTAACTCCTGCAAATGAGGTTTTGTCCCCCAGCAAAGAGCTGCATTCTTCTGGGCAGTACAATTATGCAAGAGTCTTAGAGAACTGTAAGATTTCTCATCCACATGGGCACAAAAGTTCAGAGAGTGCTAAATAGTCTTCTTCCACCTTCCAATTAGCTTTCTCATAAACACATGCATTTTCCTGCTGATACATAAAACATGTCTGTTAGTCTGAGCAATGCCTTAGATCCAAAGAGTGTCAAACATGAAACAGCTAAATCTTCCGAAAATTCTAATGAAATAAATGGCAGAGCATACAATTCTGAAGTTTTGCATATATTTCTAGGATATACATCTTTGGGATATTTCTGTTGTAAAGCCAATATTATTTTTTTCTCTTGAAAAACACAAACAGACATTCAGAGAAGACTGAGAGTGTTTTAGTTCTGCTACTTTACTTCTTTATAAGAACATCTTCTTTGCACTTCCATCAAGATGAAAGCTGTATTTTAAAACACTTACTCAGTTTTTACCTAATTTATCTTAATATCATGAAATAGAAATACTCTCTTTAACCAGCAGAAACATCAATCAACTCGGAGTAGCTTTCAAATACTTTCCAATAAATATCATTATATTTCTTTTTCTTTTCCATAACAATAAAAAAGTGGCATTTTTGGGCATACCACTGCCAAATTACTTATAAGAATATACTGTTCATCCATCCATCCATCCATCCATCCATCCATCCATCCATCCATCCATCCATCCATCCATCCATCCATCCATCCATCCATCCATCCATCCATCCATCCATCCATCCATCCATCCGTCCATCCGTCTGTCCGTCCATCTGTCGATCCATCCATCATAACAGTTATAACACTGTGGTTAATAACACCCCCTTCAGAAATCATATTTCATTTTTGAGAACATATTATGGGTCTATAATGAAACTAGGCTAAATGTTTTTTATTAGATAGCTTTTAATTTTTAGAACTACGTAATTTTCTCCAGGTACGTAAGAGACCACCCACACAGCAGAAAAAAATGTCAGGAGTTTTGGAAGGGGCAGAAAATACATGTCTAACTGTGATATATTTATACTCAAACACACAGACCTACAATCTTTAAACCAAACTCTCCTCATTATGGATTACATGATGTATCCTGTTTATGTGATGATTATTCATAGAAATCACATCAGTTACTCAGAGACAAAATTACTTCTGAGAAGCTCTGCCTTTTACTCTGCATTTGTTTAACCCTCACTAATGACCAGGGCCATTCAATTGCAAAGAACAGATTGGAAGCAATTCTGTTTATTTCCTTGGAATATTTCTTGGATGAAGAAAAAAAAATCACACTTTTTATTTGACCCTCAACTACAAGTAATGAATATTAAGGCTCTGGATAGCGCCAATTATAGCTCATTTGAAAAGACTGGCATGCTTTGCAGAACCTTCTCTGTCCTTGGAAATGGAAGAGTTTGTTAATGTCTGATTTGGGAAACTCATTGCTTTGTGATGCAGAAACAGAACTCAGGTAGAAAAATGCTCATCTTTCCAGAGTATTTCCCTCTGCTTTCTGACTCCTTTCTGATCTTTCTGTGGCTGTTTCCTAGATGACTGTGTCTCCACCAGCCACACCACCTTGTACTTGCCACAGTGCCTGGGCTCCATAGTGTACTATAAGTGTACTGGTGAATATTTGCACTGATTTAACATAAAATCACAATCAAACCCCAAAGAAATGAATCTCAAAGAATCATTCCCTTTGCCTCAAATAAATCAAACAGAGAAGAACCATCTCCTGTAATTTTGTCCCTGACATGAATAAATCCTGCCTGGGGAAGCAGTCAACACAACAAGCAGAGTGAGTGAGTACGTATGTGTGTAGACTTGCAACAGATACTCTGCTATGAACTTGGAGATAATTTCAATCTCCTTTTTCAATCTACCATGGATCCAGATAACACTTAGGAGCATCTCTTGAAATTTTTTCTAAGTGATACAATAGGACAACAAATGCATCACATTTTTATCCCAGTAAATAATTACCGTATCCTTACTCTGTTAGTTCTTCATGGCATTATTTCATGCTCTCCTTCTATAGCCTGTCTAAAGTCCTAGCACTCTCCAGTCCATATTCAATCTGCAAGCTCTGCATTGCATCTCCTCTTTGCATCTTTTCACCAATTTTACTCCGTTAGCACATTAAGTACAAATGTTTTTGCTCCATTTCGAAAGTTTTTGCCTTCTTTGGCCTAGATTACAGACCTAACCCAACACTTAAAAACCTCCTCTACTTTCTCTCTATAAAAGGACAGGTGTGATTCTGATTTTCTAATAGTGTGTTCAGTTGCTTCCCTGTGCTGAACACTACACTTCAAATATTTTATTTGACACATAATTTTCTGAAGCATCTTAATTTCAGGAAAAAGAAAGAAATGTATGCTAGTTCCACACAACTGTGGTGAATAAGCATTCAACTCTGTATTTTTAAACTAATTTCAAGAAATTTGGTCTCTCTAAAAATATAGGCAAACAGCTCTTCCAAGAAATGAAAGAATCAGCTACTTGCTTAGGGATTTATGCATCTACATTTAGTGATTAGTTTGGATAAGAAAGGGGGAAATATGCCTGTACATCCAACCACTGAAGTTTGTCTGGCTACATACTAAAGGAGCTACAACTTCTGCTATGCTTAAGCTCTGCTCATGACAGCTCATTGTTCTGGGACATGATGTATGTATTTTGTAGACACCTCAGAGAATAAGAGCAAATCTTGCTGTAAGCTCTATTATGTGATACCCTAGGATTTTCTTTTGCTCACTTGCCTATGAAAGACTGTGATAGCTACAGTCATTTTCCCCTCTTCATCTCTAACCTACACATCTCAAACACATTAAAAAAGGCAGGAGGGAACAAACATCCATCCTCTGGTGTTTCCTGTGAACTGCCTTTTCTTATGAAAATGGAAATAGATCTTGTAAAATTCTGATGAGATGAGAAATGTTTTATTGGATGGCACAGTGGTCATGCAAAGAGGCAGAATGCTGAAAGATGTTAAAATGTAGAAGCTATTATTTCTAATAATTGTCTGCCACACTTTGACTAACTCTTTGTTTCTGTTTTTTTCCTGGATATATTGTTCATTAGAAATTAACAGCTGTTATAATTGGCATATATATATTTGGCCACTCTAAGCCATGGCATTCTCAAATTCAAGCATAAGATTTTTTTTTTTCTCAGGCTTCTTAAGAAATTAGATTATTTACACAAATCCACCTCTTCACAATTTCTCCTAAGGAAGTTAGGATGAGTTTTTGACTACTATAGAAAAGTGAGCTTCTGTGATTTTTCTGAAAGGATTAAGAACTCCAAGTAAAAATCTCTATCATCTCTAAAGGTCACTCCTAATAAAGTCACAAGCACCAAGGAGGAAATCGGTCCCAGTTGACAGGTCACTGGAGATAGAAACCTGGAAAACTGGATTCAATTTTCAGTATGGTATTGTCTCCCTGAGTACCTGAGAAAATAATTTCACTTCCTCATGCCTTTGTCTCTCTCTCTTTCCCTCTGTAATATAGGAGTATTATACCTTGAGATCCAACTAAAGAATGTGACATGACATGTAGTCCAAGATTCACTAAGGGAAGATCAGGGCCTGTATGAAAAGCTAGGCAAGTTATTATTTGTCATCTTGTGGATTCTTCTAAAAATAACTATTTCCACCAACGAATTTGTACATCAGTTACCCTGCACAATAAAACATGTTGAGAATACACATAGCCACAGTAAACTGATTTTAAATGTACAGGCTGAAGCAAAGGAATCATGGAATGACAGTTTAGTACAGTATAAAGCTGTAGAGGCCACTGTCAAGCATATCTAAATACTAAGCTGATTTTCAGATTTACTTCACTCTCCCACTCTCCAAGATGACTACAAAGCAGGAGTTATCTAAACAATCAGCTTCAGGTAAGCTCTTGCTGGCTCAACATTGGATTTCTATCCCTCAGATGGGAAAAAAAATGTCCAATCATAAAACAGTGGTGTTAAAATCACCCTACATTTCCAGAGTCCCATGGAGAAATACTGCCAAACTTCAAGGAGAGACAATCCTGTTCTCACTCCCCCATCTGAAAGTGAAGTTTGCATGGGAGCAACCAGATGCAGGCATTTGGCAGGCATGGCCTTCCAGTAGGAGACACCAGCAGGATGTCAGGTTCATTGAACTGCAGGGGTTGACTCAGGCTGTCTCAGAAACACAAGCTCCTACTGCCTTTCAATATGAGAGGTTTGAACATCATCATGCATGGGTTTCTAAAGGCTACAGAAATGAGTAATTGCATTCACTTCATTATCTGAAGGCTGTGGGTTGGGCAGGGACACCTTTCACTAGAACAGGCTGCTCAGATCCCCATTCAGCCTGGCCTTGAACACTTTCAGGGATGGGACACAGCAGCTTCTCTTCCTTTTAACACACTGCATTAAATAACTAAAACCGCTTCATTTTCTCAGATGACTTGGAATAAAAAAGAATGTTTAAGTATTTTATCTTCTTAAGAGTTTTTGAGGAGTATGTTTGACAGTTCAGTGGGCTTCCATGCTAGAAGTATTTAAAAAGTTCCTACACTATTTCTATCATTGCTAGAAAACTTGTTTTCTAAAACAATAGCTTTATAATACCTCTCCCCTAAGGAGACACAGAATGCATTTAGTACAGTCATCTGGAACTAGGTTTAAGTACAGAAGAGAGTTAAGAAAAAGACAGATGTTCATGAAGGGCATTACTAATGATAAACTGGAAATTACATGTTGCCCTGCTATTTCTGCAGTTTCACTGTGTGCTTGTAAACAGTAAAGGAGATCCAGAAGTCACACAGATGAAAGACCAAGAAATGACAGAGGCATTATTAATTCAGTTATATCATTAAGCTTACAGAAAATATGATAAAATATGTGCAACAGGGATGATGAGTTACTCCCTTTATCTGCACTGGTTCTGAAGTGCACCTCTTTTGTGGCATACATCATCTGGCACACCAGAATAGCAGAATTTGTTTATGATAACTCAGCTGGATTCGTTTATGATAACTCAGGCTCAAGTGTTCTGTCTGTGGCCATCCATCTCCCTCAACAGGAATACACCAGACTCTCCACATTCCTCAAGGATTTCAAGAACCATTAAGCATGAGTAGGTTAGGGCTGCATGTGATAGCTTACACACCTACAACATGTGGAAATAACTCCCACAATATCCTGAATGGACAGGAGGGTCTAGGAGTTTATGCAGAGACATACTAGCCCCTCAGAGACCTATTGAGCCCTCTCTTGGTGCCCTTCTAATTGCTTTAAAGCTTCAGTCAATACCCTGGGTAGAGTGAATATCTTATCAGTTTTATTCTCCGTTCCCAGGTTCCTCTAACATAAAGGAGACAGGCAGCTCCTCCTTAAAAAAATCACCCAGCTTGCAGCTAATGAGACTGTCTGTCAGTAGCATCATTGCCACAGAAGACTAATTCCAGATCTTCAGCTGCTCTCACTTCACTCTGAAGTGCATCCTCCAGTTGAGGAAAAACTGCTGGCAGCTAACAACAGGAGAAAAATACACCTTTTAAAATTTTTTTTTTTTTATCAGAGAGTCTTCCTATTTTCCCTGCCCTAAAAGAAAAGTGATATCTGAGAAAGAGCTAAACAAGGTGCCTCCATTATTGAGAGAGAGATTGAGAGAGCTTTTAAATGCTTGCATCTAAAAACCTTTAAGGTATGAGGTAGGAAGACCTCAGACTCATAACACAGGGACATATTTCATTGCCAACATTGTGGTTAGTAGAAGAGCATTACGTAACCTAATTATTGTACAATCTGATAATTTATTCTTTCACCAGAATAAAAGGGTTCCCCTCTGGGTGCAGCTCCTTCTTTTCCCTTAGGTACCTGACATTGCTGAAATTGAAGGCCATAATTCAATTAACAAAGGATGACACTCTTAATGAAAATTAACCACTAAGAAACAGATGTCGATACCACGGAAATGCTGATACTCCCCATAAAGCACCACTGGCTATCATGTGGATGGGAAAATGCAGAGACGTCTGAACTTGGAATTACCTACCAGATGAGGTAACTATACTTATATCTGCAGACCATCATTCAATGCTTAAGCACATGCTTAGATTTCATTAATCTGCTTTGCCATATGCTTACATTTATTCTGTACTGCTAACATCACTAGCCAAAAGGTATAAAATTTCACACTAGTGCATTCTCCCTGATTGCTAAACCACCTTTGGATATTTGTGATTTCTTATGGCATACACAGAAGCAATAACTAGATTTTAGAATTTCAGAATCTCAGAATTGTTAGGTTTGGAAAGGGCCCCTGGGCATCATCTAGTCCAATGCCCCTGTGAAGGCAGTGTCACCTACAGCATGTTACAAAGGAATACACCCAGAAGGGTTTTAAATGCCTCTGGAGAGGGAGACTCTATGACCTCCCTGAGCAGCCTGTCCAGGTCTCTGCCACCTTCAGTGTAAAGAAGTTCTTCCTTATGTTGAGGTGCAATTTCCTGTGTTTTAGTTTATGGCCATTGCTCTTCATCCTGTCACTGGGCACCACTGAAAAGAGTCTGGCACCATCTGCCTTTGAGATATTTATAGGCACTAACAAGATCTCTCTCACTCTTTCCTCTAAACAACCCCAGCTCCCACAGCATAAGAGTGATGTTCCAGACCCCTGATCATCTTTGTGACCTTCTTCTTCTTCATGAAGAATGTGGACATTCTTCAGTAGCAACTTGTCTGGACACAGAACTCCAGATGTGGCTTCACCGGGGCTGAGTAAAAGGGCAGGATCACCTACCTTGACCTGCTGGCCCCACTCTTCTCATTGCACTCCAGGATACCATTGGCACAATTGGTTACTCACCAAGACTCTGCAGAGCTGCTGTCTAGGAGGTCAGCCACCAACCTGTGCTGATACTTGGGGTTATTCCTCCCCAGGTTCAGGAATAAAATGCAAAAGGAAGCTATATCTGTGAAAGAGACTCCATGGTTGGGGCTGGAACTCATGCTCACCGTTTGCAAACCAGCACTGCTGAAAAGCTGATCACAGACCAGCATGGCTCATGTGACTCAAGGCTCAAACTGATTAATGTCACTGTCAGGCTTCATGTTTAAAAAGCAGCAAATTAAAGACAATTGGAAACACAATGCCTACATATTAACAACTTCTGAAAGTTTTGTGTTCACTGTTGCTGGGAATAGAGTTGAGGATATAAAATCAACATAGTGAGTTCTGATTCTATCCCCCTCTTCCACATTTTTCCGTTTTGTAGACCTGTTGTGGAATCTCACCAGAAGAATAACTAGGGACTCTTCTTTCTAATTTCATAGACTCATAGAATCCTATGGGCAGGGATGCCATTCTCTACACCAGATTGCTCAGGGCCCTGTCCAACTTGGCCTGGAACACCTACAGGGACAGTGCATCCACAAATTCTCTGGGCAACCAGTTTCAGTATCTCACCACACTTGTGACAAAGAATTTCCTCCTAATATCTAATAAACCTACTCACGTTCAGCTTAAAACCACTGTCCCTGTCATTATCTACTCATGTAAAAAATCCCACTCCCTCCTTTTTATTAGCCCCTGTAATATATTGCAAGGGTGCTCCAAGGTTTTTCTGAAGATTACTCTTCTGCAGGGTGAATTACCACACTCTCTCATCCTGTCTTCGTAGAAGAGGTGCTCTAGCAGAGCACCTCTGAGCAGATTTGTGGCCTCTGGACTCACTCCAGCAGGTCCTTGTTGGAGACCCCAGAGCCAGATGCAGCACTCAAGGTGAAGTTTCATGAGAGCAGAGGAAAAGGGTAGAATTCCTTCCCTTGCCCTGCTGGTCACGCTCCTTTGGATACAGCTCAGGACATGTCTTCCAGTCTCTACTCACGACTGGGACAGGTGTACTTGGACTTGTTGAATATCGTGAGGAAGATAGTGGGCTCACTTTCAAGTTAGTCCAGTTCCCTCTGACTGGCATAATTTCTGATAGAAATTTGCCCACCACTGGTTTAAATCAATTTACTCTTGTTCTAACACTGGCCTTGAGCTTAACCAGACCATTTATCTCCCTGGCATTTACTCAGTGCATTCAGAGACAGCAATCATTTCTCCTTTCAGCATTTTCTTCTGTGAGGTTACATGAGGGACTACAACAAACTTCCCTTTGTAAGGTAATAAAAACATGGAAAGAGATCAGAGTGGACAGAACCACTATTTCTGAATGTGGCCACAGTCATGTGTATCAGGAGGTTCCACATTCTTCTCAACAGATACTTGTACAATGGTTCTAACACACCTACTCAGTCTACCTGTGTCTCTGCAAGTGTCCCAGAAACACTTAGGTGGGAGGGAGTCTTGGGAGTGCAGCCTTCCCATCAGGTTTTGAACACTTTCAGAGACAGAGGTTCTCTGTGTGTAATCTGTAATTATCTTCAGAGTAGAAATTTTTCCTTACAGTTACTCCAAATCTTCCATCTTAGTTTAGTGCCACTATCTCTCATTCTTCTGCTGTGCATCTCAGGAATAAGCCTAGCTTCCTCTTCTTGAAACCCCCTCACAGAACCTGGAAGATTGTTTCCAGACTCCTTTTCTTCCTTTTAACAGAAACACATTCACTCTTGATGAATCCCTTGATTTTAGGATTAAGAGTAGGAAGCCTGTGCACTCCCCTGAAGGTCACTGGCCCAACTGCAGTGCTGGCAAGTATTTTTGACTGGAGTTGACGTGAGAGTGACAGACACATTACAGCCTTAAAAGACAATGAAGATTCAATCCCTGATCCCCATCTGCTCTTGGGATATTCTGTTAGAGCAGAGAGAGTACTGAAGTAATGTAATCAGTTGTTATCAACATGAAGAAAATTTGGATTTCCAAGTCAATCACTTCCCATGGCAAATAGTTCTACCTAAACCTTGTTTATCAGTGTAGTACAGCATTTTCCATAGAACCTCTGATATTGCCAAATATTATCATTCTTCTTCCCTGACCCTTTGTTAATATTAAATGTTGAAAATCCATACAGTTGACACCACTGCCCTGGCAGATGTAGAATTAATAGTGATACTGTAAGTGATTGCAAAAGCCTAAGCCATTTCACAAAGGGATTGAAGAGATAACACATTTTCAAATATAACTGAGGCCCGAATACAGATGCTCACCTTCTACAACTTCAACAATTGCCAGTACTCAGTTGTGAAAAGACCACTATTAAATTTACCTCTAAAGGATTCTATAAACCCTTCAGGTCAACAATAAAGTGTCCAGCATTTTTACTTTTTTGATTTTGTAGTAGAAAATAATTTATCACCTACTATCACTTCAATTTCTACTGTTATTTACATTCAGGATAGGAACAATAACATTGATTTTCCGTGCTATATTTTTGATTGTATGAAAAGAAGTATTTTCCATTAATTTTCTTTCCAGGTAAGGTTCTGTCATAGATTATAGACTTCTGATACTTGTTAGTTTCCCTACAGAACTTTCTGTAACTCAGGCGGGAAGTGAAAAAAAAAATTGCATATCCCTAAACTATCACTGAAATCCATTTAGTACTCAAAGAGAAAAGTTGTTACTGCAAAATGCTGGTGAAATTCACCTCAAGTAAGGCAGTAAGATGCCTTCAGAAAGACAGTGGTGGGTAAAACAGAATCTCTGGACTTGAAAATTTGGACTAACACAATAAAGCTGAACAAAGAGTTACAGCACAGCAATGACTTCAGGGTGATGAAAAGGCACATTGCAGCAGGTATCACCCCAGTAGATTCCAGTACTAAAGATGGGGCCACTTTGGTCATTGATACGATGGAATAAAGATGAAAATTTTTGAGACCCAAGAGGGGAATATGATTCTTTGATTCTATGAATAGATGAAGCCAGAATGACTGGTCATGGATGAATTAATGCTTCATAGCACACTATTGTGACTGCTGGGAGGAGACAAATCCTGGGAAAAATCTTCAGGGTAGCAGTGGCTGCTTAAGTTAAAGCTAGAACAGTGTAGACAAAACTGAACTAAAAAAATCAAGATTATGTGCTGAGAAAAGACAGTTGATGAGATCCAAGAAAAATCCAGAGGGGAAAAAAGGGAAAGTAGAAGTATACAGATTAGATAAAGAAAGTAAGATCTTGCAGCATGATGACTATCTAGTGAGGAGGATGGCAACTGATAAGGCAAGGCACAGAAAGTGCTGATAATTATTCCTCTGAGTCCTCTTACTTCTTCATGTCTAATGGTTGATCTTGAAATTCAAAACATTGCATTACTCCTCCCAGGTGTTAGATGATAGACAAATATTTTAAATCATAATTTAATATAAAGCAGAAGAATTGTTTTATAGTACACAGTTATTAATACTAAATTGCACACAAACACCCAAAGTATCAGGCCACTGCAAAAAGAAGTTTGTTAAGAGAGAAGATGAAAAGATGGATTAAGATTTCAAAGGAAAGAAAAGTAATTGACAAGTCTGGGGGAAAAAAACTCCAACAAATCAGCTCTAATATAATCAGCTTTGTAGCAAAAAACTTCTTGTGGTTTCCATAAAGCAACAAAACAGATATTATCATGTTGACAAGATCATATCACAGCAGCTAGGGGCAACAACAGAGAGCAGGAATCTCGCTGGAAGAGTTTTATTTAGGGCCAAGGTTCTCCTAGATGATCATCCATCAGCAGCTGCAGTAACTAATTAAAAATCTGGACAAAGCTTGAAAAAATTTGCGAGCAGAACTGCTGACACTTATCAAGCACAAGTTATTAATTGAGAATCAAACTGGATGACTTCAGAATTTAGAAATGCCTAAGTAATCCAATTATACTCCTTACATCATCTTCTTTTGCAGACACCATTAAGATGTACATCTAAAAACAGCTGTGTGATTATCATACCCTGCTATAGAGTATGACTTGCTTCTTAACAATTATGAACAGATGAAAATCTCATTTAATAGACTTTTCTTTTTCACTTGGCAACGATGGTTTGATATTTTCCTTTCCTCTCTGAAAGATAGGTACTTTATTAAACTGGTTACCTGCACGCTAACAAATTGATTTATGAAATTTTTGCTGTTAGTTCAACTTCTTTATAAAGCAGTTATCCATAACTATTAGATAAAATTAGACCCATAAAGTTGATGAAGGTTGCACTTTTAACTGATGCTAAATAAACTGTTTAAAAGGGTCTGACTATTTCAGAAGCTAATTATTATTTCTAAGGTTCTATGTAAGCCTTCAATATTTCATACTACACATCTGCTGATGCTGGAATAGAACAAAGTTACAAAGAATGTAGCTGTCAAGAGAAAATCCATCCAGAAGTTTCCTTTTGTAACAGTGAGAAGCAGGATAGCAAATCGATCTTTTCCAGGTCAGAATGTTATTGACAAATATGAATTAAGTTTGGATCACTGATATTCAGTAAAACAGAGAAATCCTGTGCAAACATGAAGAAACACCATTTCATAGCCATGAATTACCATGAAATAAACCCAAGTCCTTTAGACTTGTAGACTTTTGAAGGTCACGTTTACACAGGCCCACTACATTACCACAGGATAAGAATGAATTAGTCCAGCTGGATTTTCCCAGAAAAGAATACAAATACAGACTCTAGTTTAAGTCTTATTTTAAGAACAGAAATTGAGCTGTAACCAAATCCTCAAAGTTTCTTACCAAAGAAGGAAACTAAGGCAGCTGAACTACCAACATAGCAACTTTTTTTTTTTTTTTTTTTTTGAGAAGCCGCTTCAATCTAATACTAAACATCAGGAAGCACAAAACCCCTTTCTGCAAAGTTTTCTGTGAAGGACTCAGGCTCCCAGAGAAAGGCTTGATTAAATCTTTTCCTCAGCTAATATTTTTGACACTGCAGTGTCTCTATCCAGCTGAATGGCTGGCTTTCTCCTTGAAAACATCACAAAAAAAAGTATTTATCAAAGAACAAGAAGTTGTATATTTGCGAATTCCACAAGGAGCTTGAGGCACAGACACTGACTGCTTTGTCAAGCAGATTGAGTTCCAGTAGTGCTCTTTAAGAGAAGATACCAAACAAGAGAGAGAGCCTTTCAGGACAATAAGCACTGCAAGTACTAAATGCATGTTTAAATATTAGATATATGTTTAATGCCTTCCTTTACAACTGCCATCCTTTTGAAACCGAATTTACTCATCAAAAAATATATATAGGAAAAGAAGACATTAAATTTCCAGATACCAAAAATATCCCCCATAAGAGGAACATTCATTAAGGATTTCCTCCATTGAGAGCAAGCTAGATCTGCTTCTTACACATATGAGGCGGTACAGAACTGATCGGATAACTCATTCTGGAGGTTCCTGCAAATTTCAAGGAACTGGCTGCCACAGAAAAACTCAGAAGTTGAAGGTATATCCCCTGAACTGCCCATGGAACTCTACAAGCATGGACACAAACCAAATCAACTAACATTGGCACAGAGAATTGCAGCAACAAACCCCAGCAAAGTTTCTGGTCTTTGTACCTTCTCTCACATCTGCTGCAGTGTCTCCATCTAGGAGCAGACCTTCATGCCAAGTCACTCTTGTCTGCACCTGTAAATCGGTTCAGGTAATAGCTCTGGAACTCAAGCCAACCAGCACAGCAGTGCTCATGTGCATGTGGCTGTTCTCTCTTGGCCCCGTGACAAGATGGTTCCTTCCAAACACTTCGCAAGCAGTTCCTGGCCTGTGCTAAGCCCCAGGTGTGCCCAGACGCCATCTGCAAGAA
The DNA here is from genome assembly GCA_013400775.1 of Chaetops frenatus. Lineage (NCBI taxonomy): Eukaryota > Metazoa > Chordata > Aves > Passeriformes > Picathartidae > Chaetops > Chaetops frenatus. Next base: position 172,484 of record VZTR01028060.1, on the reverse strand, counting down.
GGATAGCTGGCTCCCACTGAAACTGTGCTTGGGACCGTGCTAGCTAATTATCTGCACAGCTTCCTGTATGGCAATATTTATGTTAATTAAGCGCCTTGCTAATACTGTTGTTACTATTACCATGATACTACCTTCTGCCCCAGTGCAGAGCAGAGGATGTAATGGCATTTTGTATATAACCAAACGAGCCTCACAGTACCCATTCAGAGAAGGACTTGGATTTTACCCAATTTACAATCTAGGAGGCTGTGAGATCAAAATACTAGGAAATGGTGGTAAAGAGCCAAGAATAAGGGATGGGATTCCTGATTCTTATTGCTCACATTTAGCTGCTGGGTCACTACCTACCACGTTAAATTATCCATCATTTCTCACAGACATGCACTCACAAGAAAAGGTGGGTGCAAGAAATAGGGTTATCAAAGTATTCACACACACTTTCAAAAGAGTTAACTGACAAAAATATGCTGCTGCAATGCATTTTCATGTGTAGGTAGCAATTATTCTCTACATCCTAGGGCTGGAATCCTGTGTAGGGAAAACTAAACTGCTCAGTATATGTAAAAGACAGGCCTCATTAACTCTTGGACATCTTCTCATTTCTTGGTCATAAATCCTATTACCTTGTATTACAAACTGCCATAAAACTCACAGATAAAAGATAATTTATGCTCAGTGTACAGAAGCTAATGTTTCTGTACTCCTGAGAAGCACACAACCAGAAAATGAGAAAGTATGTATGTGAAACCTTAAGCCATCCATATTGAGCATGGCTAGCATGATAAACTTGACTCTAAGGGCCTTATGCTCTTCAGCCAGGGTATAGTCTAATGGTAATTGATATTACCAAATTTAAAACATAAAATGTATGAACTCTTGCATAAAACATCCTGCTTATAAAGACTGATTACTCTTTTTAAAAATTCAAGCCTTCCTTCCTTCCACACTACAGAAAGAAATATGACATCTATTCAGTACACTGGTGCATTTTTTTCTTTTCTTTTTTTTTTTTTAATTCCAATAATCACATTAGAAAATGCTTCAGAACAAGCATTGCATCCTAGAACTCTTACGAAGTCTCCCTATCTCTGACTCTTATCCTAATTAGTGTTGCATGGCACACAAAAAAGTAACAGCCCTTAGAGCTGGCAGAATCAAAGGCAGCTCAATCTTTTATTTGCTTTTTTTCTGAAGCAATTTAAAGTCTTCAGACTTTGTCACCAATTTCAACTGTGTTGGTTATCTGCTTATAGGAATATTTTGCTTGAAGACTGAGTGAAGACTGAGAAAAAGTGCTCATTTAGGCTTCTTGTCATTAGTTTTCCTTTCCCATTCAGACAAGAGAAAATCTTTCACTGTCAATTTATAAATTCTGTAGCTACAAATTATGTTCTCATTGTTTGGGCCCTTCCATAGATCCAACTCATTCCATGCCTGCTTTCTTTTCTTAAATATTTGTTTAGTGGTTTGACATATAGTGGAATTAATTTATCTAAATTTACATACTTACAGTCTATATATCAACATTTCAGCCTCCCACCCAGTTTCTCCATAAAGATCATGGAGACAGGTATTTATGGGATGTAATTATTCCCATCTTTTTTCTCTTTTCCTTACAGGAGCTCATCCTTAAAGGTCAGAAATGAACATAAGAGTAGTTTACTTCCTTGTAGTTTTCTTTGCTTTCCATGCCAAAACATTTTTATCTATACATTTCAAAAACTTGCATGGTCTGCATATCTATTTCCCAAGAAATGCCTCAATACTCAAAGTTCTAATTGCTCTTACGTTTAGTACTTGGATAATGTTATTGGCTGATTAAAAAAAGCTTTGCTTACTTGGTCCACCTTGCCTGGTAGTCTGCATTGGAACCCAAATCAGGCATTGTCCTTGCTGTCTTCCTCTTATAACCCTGATGATTTTTGGCAAGTCCATAATGTTTCCTGCAATGCTGTGGACCCTTTACAAGTGTGTTAAATATTGATGTATTTTTTCTACTTTAACCCTCTATATTAACATTGTAATGATGTGAAATCACTCTCTTTCAAAAAATTAATAGATTTTTGGTGGCCTTAGATATCTACTCACATCATCCTCCTCTTAGTTTCTGCACTGATAACCATAAATTCAAAACTATAATCACACAGCTTGACTTGTTACTCCCCTTCTTATTCTTCCTAGGGCTCTTAAGGAATTACCAGGTTATCTGCTGTATCTAAATATTTCAGACTTGCCTAGGTACACAAGAGAACCACTCTCCTTCTACACTGAACCAAAGGCTAATGTTATTTGCAAGCAAAAACATAATTATCTTTTGCTCACATGTTTTATCCTAATAATCCAATAAAGATCAAATTCTACTTCCCAAAGAGAGAAAGGTTTCTGTTCTACATTTATAGAAAAAGCAACATGCTCTCAACTTTATCATTTGCATTAGCATTTGAATCTCAAAACCTTGCTTCATTCATTCATTGCATTATGAACAGTCAGTGGGTCTCCCACTGTGTTAAACTCCCTCGTACTTTGATTTTAAATTACAAAGGGAGGACGGGGAAAAGATAGAATGCCATGATTGTGGCTGTTTGGAAGAGAAANNNTGTACTTCCAATCTTAGGATCATTGTTTCTCTCACTTTATTAAACTACTCACTTTTTAAAAGAAAAATAACTATGCAGGGTTAATGTTATTATCTGGAGGTACCACAACAGTTGACTGAAGATGCTGACAGTGACAGGTTTAAACCAACAATGAAAAGCAATTTTATGTCAAAGTTAACACTAAGATTGTTTAAATGGCCTGCCCCTATATCTGCCCCTTATTTCTGTATGTTAGAAACAGCCTGAAGTGTCCTGTGGAACTCTGCCCATTTACAAAAAAATATTAAATGCTGTTTGTATAGCATTATTAAAAACAGAACAAAGAAGTTTCTAGCAAACAAAACAATTAGCAACTTCCCATTTCTATTTAAAATTCACAGATCATGATTTTTTTTTTTCAAGTTGTAAATGGTTTAATTATTCATGGAAGACTCGTGAAAGCAACCTTAGGCATGGAATTTAAAACAGCTTATGGAAAAGATGAATGAAAAAAATTAGAAAATTTTCCAGTCTTAGAAAGAGTTTTGTAAGCTAAACTGGAAATTGTCCAGTTCATTTCAGCTTTTCACCATGTTCTTAAAAATACCCTAAAGGAAATTCCGAGTGGTCAGTGAAGTACTGCACTCATAGATCACAAGCAAGTTACTCCTCACTTTTAGATTTTAACCACAGTTATCCTTCATTTCTCTTTCCCCCTCGTTCTGCTGCCTCCATCCATTTAGCTGTGCAACTAATGATCAGAGCAATTCCTCATCATATTGGCAAAAGAGCTCCTGTGCCTACTACCTTTCCTGCAGACACAGTGCTTCAAATTGCTAATAGAGCACCTGCCCCTGTGGCTTTAATTCTATAATCTCATAGAACTTCATTAATGCTTTTCTCAAATTACAATGAAGCACATGTGGAGCAAATTTGTGTCCAATTTACCTGTGAATGTTATTTATTTTAAGAGAATAAGCTTTCCAAGACAAATTGGGAAAGTCAGGTAAGCTTTTAGAAACCTTGCCAAGGGGAAAAGATATTTTCCAAAAAATAAATGAATCACTGTTAGAGAACAGTGTTTGATGTTTAGATTTGCCTTTAATTTATATCTCAGAAGCAGAAGATCAGCAAGATATTTTGTGTGTGTTGTTTTATGAATCAATAAATGCAATAACAGATAAAAACCACAGAAATAACACATCCTAAAAAAATTCCCTCGTTGATGCTAGATGGATTCCCACCATATTGAACTGCACCACTCGGACCGCATAAGAACTCTGCCTGACATGCATGTCAGGAATTCCCTCATAACATCCTCTTACATCTTTTCTTTGTTCCTCTTATTGCTGACATCTGCACTGCTACTCAATATGCAAAAGGAATATCTGCTAAATTTGGACTCACTGGAATCTAATTTAAAAGGTTCATTTTATTTTTTTCCCCCATTTATAATCAATATCCTATATTTACCCAATTCAGTTTTCATACTCTCTGGTTTTCTTGTTTCTCTCCTTTTAAACAAATCTATTGTGAAGGAATTAAACACAATCTTTTCCAAAGGAGGAATTCAGAGCCCATCATTTGCTGTCCACTTGCCTGCAATGTATTCTATATTTCAGATCTGACTACAGAACACAACTAAGAAAGTGAGCATTTAATGGTGCAAGACCTATGGCATCAGGGTGGGTGGAAGGTCAGTTTTATTATGAAGCAACTTTTCACAACACTTACAGGTTGAAGCAGGTAAATCAGTGAGCACTCCTGGATAACTATCACTGGAGAAGGAGTGATATTTGTTGCATGAAAAAGTGTTTCCACTGATGCCATTGTTTGGTCAAAGCGTCCTCCAAGTCCACCCAAAGCCACAATCACATCAACCTAAAAGGCAGAACAAAAAGACTCATCAAGAAAACTCTCAGGAATGATCTTTAGACCCTGAAAATCCACAATAAAGTCACCTCAGGAAAAAAAAAAAAAAGAAAAAAGAAAAAATAACAGTTGACTATAGAAAAGTAAATGTCAAATATAGTTATTTATTCCCATTACTGATAAATACCATTATGTGATTTTTAAGCTGAGTATTAAAGCACCATAAATTCATGGCCAACATGTGGTACCTTTAAAAAGGACGTAATCATTCTCCCTAAAATACAGGCCAGTCTTTGAAGGTACTTACCTGTTTGTCCCAAATATATAGAGTCTAAGATATATCACTCCACATGTAAAAGTGTGGTATATCTGAGCCATAGAATTTCCAGTTCTTTACATCATTTCATTATTGTACTCAAAGTTCACAGAGCAAATAAAGGAAATTTCAGGTTAGGCCATTATGTGTCATTCTAATTCCTGCCACGCAGCATTTCGATGTACAAACAATACCACCCAAAGGCTGGCCTTGCTCAAGATTAAAAGTACTATTGTATGGGAAATTCCACCCCAAGTGACTAGGACATCACCTCCCAGCTGTCAAGGACAGACAGCCACAGAAGTATGCTTCAGTCCCAGTCCCAGACACACAGAAAACACCACCTGACTGTTTGCAATATGCCATGGAGTTGGACTGCTCCTGTTCAATTCTCTCACACAGGTGTCCCAGACTCTGAAAACTTTATCTCCTATAAGCAGAAAGGGAGTATTCAAAACTTGGTTAAGAGCTTTTGGGTCCTTAAATAAAAGGTCACTGAGTGCAAAGTATTATTATTATTATTACTTCCACAATGTAGATCAGTTATGTTCAGTAATTGTATTTTAAAAAGCTAACACTAAGTCATATCTAGGGCCCTAAGACATCGCAGCTCTGCAGTCTGTAGAAGCTGCTTTGACCATCTGGTTAAGTTTTCAACTCTACGGAGCTTAAATCTATGGTTTCTGTGATTACATGAAGTTTTACTCAACCCAGGAGCCACATAATGGTGCTCTGTGTATCTGGAATGATGTATTAACAGCATCAACTTTTATTTTTATTACCAGGTCTAGGGCTTTATGATTCTGTTAAATATTGTTTTGCATGAAAATTACGGTCTTGAAGAGATATACCATCTTTCTTATCATTGGATGATTCATGGAAAATTCTTCAGAGGACAGAGTGGATCAATATAACACATTACACTAGCAGCAAACATTGAAACAAAAAAACCCTATCCTTGTACTGCTGACAGCATGTATTTTCTGTGCAGATTACAGATCAAACAGACCAAATGTACAACCAAGAGAATATGAATGAACCCTTAAACAGAAGACAAAACAGCAAAAGGTAAGAGCATGTGTTCCCAGCTAAACCATAATACCATAATATATTTTCCCTTTTATTGATTCCACTTTAGAAACAAACTGCTTTTGTTTGACTGGTGATGACTGTGAGTTAAAAGGGTGGATCAATTCCCTGAAAATAATACTACTAATAAGACCCACCAATACCCCATCAGTTCCCTACAAGACAACCAGCATGAAAATGCTCCCTTCCTTCCGCAGTAGAGGCCATGGCAAAAATCTGCTCCGTTAACCTGGAACCACAATTAACTTAAGGTGGCTTGACAAAGGATCAGGAGCCACATGTATGTTGTTTTTCTTCTAAGCAATGGGACTGAAGCTCAAATATTAGCCTAGATTAGTCTTCAAGAAACCAAGCAACTACTGTATAGTTTCTTGGTGTATATATGTCTCACCATACGTGAGTTTGTTTTGGCTTTGATGATTGATACAGTATAAAAGGTAAGAATGAAGGAAATACAGAGTTCCTTCGACTTGAAATTGAAATGAAGCAATGACATTCCAAATGTGTCTTCTTTCCCTTGTAAACCATTCTCTGTTATTATCACACATACTTCCCATGAAGTACAGGAGACAGCTCAAGCGATGAAGTGCTAAGGAACCACTGAATTTTGTGGCAGAGACTGCCAGAGCACTGCAAGTTGAAGAAAAATGTATCAAAAAAAAAATACTTCTTATATTTTCAAGTAATACAGAATCCTGCTCAAAGTCCTACTCTTTATTCAGTAGTAACAGTGCTGTCTTGTGGACTGGTTACCAAAAAGGAAGAAAATGAAACCAATATAGCATGGAGAAGACATGTTGAAAAGGCATTCATAAACCAGAGGTATGGGGTTGAGGTGTGTTGGGAGAAAGATAATAAAGGTATCTGAAAAAGGAATATGTCTACTATTTAGGGTTTGCATGGATTGTGAAAATGAAAAACACAAGTATGTGACAGGTATGCAAACAAACCCAGCTGGAGTATGAGAGGAACAGACAGAGAGAAAAGCTAAAATTCTGCACTTCTATGACAGTTTACAGTACCACCTTTCACTGGATAATCTTGGCAGCAGTGACAAGCATCCAGATGTAGGACTTTTAGAGCCTTTACTTGAAGGTCTAGGTATTTACATATTGTTTATTAAAACAAAACAAAACAAAAAACACAGAGAGGCTAAGTGCAACCAAAACCTCAAGAACCTTTTCATACTAAAGCTATCACCTTTGTAAAAAAACCCCCAAAAAACACAACACAAAAATCACAAACTAACAAAACTCAGTCAGTTCCTTCCCTGTGATCACTGCTCCTGTCACTCTGCCAAGCACTTAAGAAAATGGATGTGCCATGAAAGCATGTACACAACTCTTTGTCATTCCAGAACCTAACACAAAGTGAATACCAAAGAACAGGTACATTTAGAACATTCCCACACTACAGAGAGGAAAGGCCATTTGTTTTTGCACTGTGATTTCCTGCATATCACAGGCTACAGAATTAATCCTGTCACTGCTAATGAGCCCAGCAGGCAACATTTGACTAACATGCTGTACTTCAATTGAAATGTCTATGCTTCACTTAAATGTCCCATCATCAGTCCCCTTACACAATTTGTTTTCACACTGTGTCATTCATTTCCTGGAAAAAGGACATAAAATCATAAGTAACTACAGACAACAGCTTAGATCATTGCAGGCACATTCTCTTGGACTATCTATAACCTGACTTAAATGCACAGTATCTTTAAAGGCTATCAAACTTTAACTTAGAAATAGTTGAAGATCTAAGGATAGGATGCAGTCATCTTTAAATGATACACTCATATGTTAGTATGTCTTGAGGAAGTTTTGGAAGTCACTATTGAAGTGCAGGGCAGGTAAAAGGCGAAGGAAAGCATTAAGACTTTGTGCTGGCAATTCAGGGATGTATTTTTTCCTTCTCCCGCAAGCTGTAATTTAGACGGTGCAGTAACCAAGGGGAGCTGAGGCTCCCACCACATCCAAAAGAAGTTGCTCAGGTTCCTGCTTCCACTCTCACAGAGAGTAATGAAATGGATAACCTGTTGTAAACTATTTGCAGGCTTGCTAAACGCTGTGAAAGCTGGCCCAGCTGAGATTCCTCTTTCTAGTATGAATGGGTTAAATACTAAGAAGATCTTCACTTTATGACTGAGGAACATGCATTTAAGGACACAGGAAGCTGGGAACTGCCTGGAGTGGGTGAAAAGAGTGCAATATCTAGCTTTGCAATGTCAGCATCACCATGACATACAAGACTGAAGTCCAAGGCTGAAACTGAGAGTAAATGATGCTTGTCTTTTCAAAACCATGCTCATTATCTCTGATAAGAAATTCTCTCCCCAGGGAGAGGACAGACAACTCAAAGGACTTTCTTCCCCATGAGTTCACTTTTAGCCAGAAAACTTGCAAACAAACATGCCTAAGTCTCAGGGAGGTGGGTAGGTGAAAGGAAACAAATTTATTGATACCAACCAGCAGCACTGAACGAACAGCAAAAAAGGTCTCCCCTAGAGAAAAAAAAGGAAGGCAAGAGTAATCAAGATGTTTTGAAAGTTCTGGAGTCATGACTAAACCTCCCCCTCCTCTGAGATCATGGAGACCATCCATTGCTAATATCCAAGATATTAGTAGGTCATTTACAGGTTAGATATCTGACTGGAACGTAGTGGGTTTTTAGCACCTTCTCGCTTCAATGGAATCTTTTAATCTTCCATAGCCTTTCCCAATTTTCTATAATTCATAAGACTATTCCATTAATTTAATTTTTAAAGGAATATGACATAGACAACAAAATTATTGTAGTAGTTTGCATAGTATGTTGGAAGTTTATTATATGCTGAAATATATATATATATAAAAGAACTCATGTTGCTTTATTGGTTTGTCACTTCATCAGTTTTGGCCATTTTGAAAAGCACTTCCTTCTTCATAAGGCAATTTGTCAGCTCAGGATGTGGTTTAAATTATTTTCTGGTCTTTGCATCAGCTTCAGTACTAAAGACTTTAAAACACACCAAGCACTTCTCTTGATAACAAATGGGCCAGAGTAGTTTAACGCATTTGCCCATAGCTAGTCAGAGCTCTAGTGCTGGCCAGATAACTATTTTTTTTATATCATGCTCAAAATTGCAATGTGGATTTAATGAACTTGTAAAATCCCACAATCCCATGTTAAATATATAGCAAGATACTGTCCACTTGAGTTCATTATACTGGCTCCCTAGCTTAGTGCTTTACATAAAAGGTATGACATTCTTTTCTGTAGGAATGAGATGCTGAACCACACAGCAGCATCTGAACTTTGCTCAGGTAGAATCCTCTTTACTTTAGCCATAGTTTTCTTGTTGCTTCAGCCATCTGACTCTTCCTGGGAACAAGAGCTCTCAGTCAAAGGCTGCCATCCTGTCTGTGTACCTGAGATGATAGCCTTCAATCAGCTTGATCCTCACCTCACTGACTCCACTGATCTATATATTATATTGTTCCAGCTCCCTCACAAAGCATTTCTTGCTTTTTATCTTCATTTTCTTACAGTTTCACCCAAGTGCTTTCTCTATTTGCAATGCTTTTTATTTCAAATAAGAGGTTAATTCTCTCTGGTAATGACAATAAGTATGCAAACATGCATTTGTCTGCTTAAAGCAAGAAACATGTATGACGGTAAGATGTAAATGAGAAAGATAATCTCAAAATCCAGAAATAGACTTGAGTTGCTAGAAATCTTTTAAGCTTGGTTTTACTATTGATTTGTGTTTACATCTCTGGTTGAATGACTATCTTGTTTCAAAAAATGAAGCTTTGGCTTTGCCCTCTCTTGCAGGTAAATGGAATGTCTAAGAGTGCATATAACATAATCTAGCATTAGTTTTGTGGAACATAAACTTCATAACCATTGACTTCTTTATTACTTAAAGAAACCTAATTGACAAAATCCATGTGGAATGCAGGATCTCAAGCAATCTAAATTTGACTTCCTGCTTTTGTGCTGAGCATTTGTGTATGACCTTGGTCAAACAATGTGCTTGAGGTAGAGAGGGGACATCAACAACTGCCGGTCAGCTGGAGCAAAGCTCTACAATTGCTTCTGTGTGTGAGATCAGGGTCACTGCAATTGTTTACTGCCTCAGATTTTTTGGGTGAAAGGTTCTTCCCTACTCTTGACTGTTACCATGCTGTTCTGAGTAGGTACAAGTGCACTGGAACTCTTAAAGCAATCTGTTTACTGATTTTTGGAGGAAAATTGTGTGCTGGTTTTGATCCAGACACATTTATTTTGTGAATGAACAAAGATTCCAGGACTATCAGTCACTTGTCTTCTGAAAAAACATAAAATCTCCTCATCTTTTAAAACAGTATGAGAAAGCATTCACAAGCTAGCCTTTCTCTTCCCATAGCTGAACTACTGTAATCAACAGTAGCTTTGTGGTATCACCACCCTGGAAGTGTGAAACCAATAACTAAACTATCATATCCCTAAGGAAGGAAATCCTGGATTTGTATTGGGAGCAATGCAAAAGGCCCTTAAAAGATTATACTAAAGTGGTCTAGCAAATCTCTTCAATGATCTAATAGCCACTTGCATCCAGTGCCAAAAGCTGTGGTTTTGGTACATGCTCTGGTTTTAATCATTCTGAATACTGCCTCCAGGAGTTAAAATAAGGAAATACAAACTAGCTATTAACTCTTATCAATGAACAATTCAAGGAAGGAAAGAAAATATTTTTCAAGATAATTTGTTCATTGTGAGCTTTGTAACCCACATTTCTCTTAACTCAGGCTGCGAGTCCTTACTGTAGTAGCCTTCCTCCCCCTCTCTCCAATACATTTCCATGTTGTCACAAGGTCAGCAGGGCAACACAAGTACAAGCCACTGCTTCTCAGCCAGCAGAGCCCCCACTCCACTATGCTGATGCCTCATCCCTTGAGGATCCCACATCCCACAACAAAAGCCAGCCTGCAGCCTGTGCTGGATGTTAATCCAGTCCTGCAGCACTAGTAGGTGGGAAGGACACTGCACAGGGAAGAGGCTCTTTGTTGCAAAGAGTCTCCCTGAAAAACTCTATTATTCCCCCAACAGATACAGATCATGATCCACACCAGGGAGTCTTTAAGTCTAGTCATCTAGACATCCTAGAAAATGACTGTGGCTCCTGCTGCAGCCTGCTTGGCAGAGCCTTGTATAGGAAGGTCCCTGGCTACTGAAGACTTGACGGATCAGACATTGCAAGTTCTGCCTGCCAGCCCCCAAACAGGATATATATCCTGTATCAGTGAGTGTGTGTACCTTTGCATATCTCCAAGAGCCTTGACAACCTCCCTTTGATTTCCCTTACAGCTCTGTGGTGAGTTAATCCTGGCTGGCTGCCTGGCATTCACCCAGCTTCTCTCACTCCTCCTCAACAGGACAGGGGGAAAAAATGAGATGAGAAGGCTCATGGGTCAGGACACAGACAGGAAGATTGTTAATTATCAACTACCATCACAGGGAAAACAGATTTGACTTGGGAAAGTTAATTTAATTTATTGCCAATTAAAAATCAAGTTAGAGAGGGAATAAAAAGACAAAACTAAACCCACCTCTCCATCACCCATCTCTTTTGCAGGCCCAACTTCACTCCTGCATTCCTAACTCCTCTATCTCACCCTTCCTGAGTGGCACAGGAAAACAGGGGACTGTGGTCAGCTCATACCAGCTCCTGTCTGCTGCCCCTTCCTTATCATGTTCTCCTGTGGGGTTCTCTCCTCAAAATCCAGCCTTTCAGAAACAAACTCCTCTACCGTGGGTTCCCCACATGCTGTGGCTCCTGCTCCTGTGTGGGCATGTCTTCACAGGTTGCAGCTTCCTTCAGGGCACATCCACCTGCTCTGGCACAGGGCCCTCCACTGCATTCAGTGTGGATATCTGCTCCCCCATGGTGTTCCATGGGTGGATACCCGCTCCAGCATGGGCTCCTCTGCACAGGCTGCAGCTCCCTTGGGAGAGATCCACCTGCTCTGCCCAGGGTTCTCCAGGGGAATCTGGAGGCTGGAGCCCCTCCTTCTGCTCTCCCCTTGGGGCTGACATGGCTGTTTTGTTCCCCTTTTCCCCTTACCCCTTCCTGCCTGGGCTGAGGAGCTCAGCTGTGCCTCTCCTCATGGGCACCCCTGCACCCCACCAGCACCTGGGCAAACAAACCTGATAGCTCATTACTATGCCTGTTTCTCTAGAAGGTTGAGAAGAAGAGAAGATGTGTATTTCATTTCCCATCAGATCTTAATGTGGTTGTGTTTCAGCACCTGCCCAGATGCTGGTTCAGGACACTTGAAAAGCCCACAAAAGAAGTTAAACAAACCCGTGAGATTGCGAGGCAACGGGGTAGAATTTCTGTAGCCAAGGGTGTCCATATGAAACAGTCTGCCAGGTGCCCATAGGCACTTACATGCCCATGAACAAGAAGCTCCAGCTTCAACACTATTGAGAGTTGAGACCTTTTCCTGTGACTTCCTAAACCAGCTGTGTCTTTTCTTTAAAACTAACTTTCTTTCTGGTTTTATTTCAATTTTGTCATATTAAGTTTAGGTGTCAAATTTTGAGGAAAGTATCACAGATTTTTTAAGGGGAAACATTCCATAGAAAATATAGAAACTTTAAAAATCTCAATTTCCATTATATATTTATACATATACACATTTATATATGTACACATTATATATATAATGTACACACACGTACTTTTTTTTGGTTTTGTTTCATCTGAGTTAAGAGTAGCAAGTCAAGCACTTTCCCATTGTAACATTTAGCAGTGAAGTCTGTATAAAAGATGTCACAAATAAAAAAGGCAGAGCTTTGGAGGACCTTCACTCTCCTGCAGCAGCATTGCAGAGGACATAACAGCCTGAGGCACTTGTGCCCAGCTAGGGTGAGGTGTTAGCTCTGCTATTTAAAATGTTTAAACTCAGGTTCACACAGGTCTGAAGATCTCCTGATACATCCCAACAGAACAGTAATATTTTCAGCTGGTCTGAACATTAATCTTCATGATGAACAAGGGTATAATAACCTGTCCTATTATACTCCAGAGACAGATATAAGACCTGAAAATAAAGATGGAATATTTTTCCTGTGTCTCTCAGGCCCTATTCTGTGAATGGTGCCTCTTTTGAGTGATTTCACTGAATACCTGGGCAGTACACAATGACTTTTTTTTCTAAGGGAGTGTGGACTTGCAGGAAGAAGTCTTGAATTTATACATTTGTTTCTAAGAGGCTGGACATATTTTTATACTGAAGGAAGTACATAAAAATTTGGACGTCAATTTTCCTATTCAGTGTAGGTTCAGTATTTACAGCAGGTAAGTTAAACATAGCCTGAGTAATTACAGAATGTATTTTATTTTTCTACAGTGTCCTTTAGACCATATAAATTTAGCCACACACTTAAAAAGAAATGAAGCATGATTTCTTAAACTGGAAGTGCTTGTGAAGCTGTAAACATTTTATGTTCACATTTAATTTGCAGAAAACATTGAGCTTTAATTGTTCAGTACTTAGTTGTTCAGTTGTTTAAAAGGGAAATTCGATGGGTTCTTTAGGCAAGTTGAAGAGACCAACCCCTGCCAGTGGCAAAGTAAAATGTAGGTGATTTAATAAGGAGTAGCATGACCATCAGAACTAGCAAAGCCTGGTTGCCAGGGCAGCTCTGCTATGAAGACATTTCAGTCCCTCGTTTTGTAGAACTTGTGGTACTGCCTTTTTTTACTGTGAGAATACTGTAGGAGCCTTTCATTTTTACCAGGCTGCCTCACTTTCACAATATTTGTTAAGAGTTAAATTACTCTAACCCCCTCTGCCCCTTCTTGAGAAGCACTGGTGTCATCAAAGAGGTGCAGAGTTAAATGTCAGGAAAATCCAAAGGACTGCAGAAAACAACACCTCAGGACTAGAGGCTAAACCATTTCTGTGTAGCACCAGCCATACACTTTTACTTTCCAGCGGTCTTAATACCTCCCTCTCCCCTCTGCCCCCAATAATCCTTGCTAGGTGTAGTGGTTTAAGGAAAAGAAAATAAAAAGAGCCACCACGGCTTCAAAAGCTTTGCCCAATATTACAATTACGCTGTTTCTCTTGGCTATTCACAGGCCATACAATATTACAAAAAAGAGGGAATATGTCATGGCAAAAAACCCTTAAACAATCCAAAACCAGTAAGGAAGCATTCTTATATGCACTACTTAGGTTAAACAAATTTCTTTGAATAGGATTCGAAAAGAAGCCACAGGAGAAGTTAATTTGTTGATTGATTCACCTTCTGCTTTAAGGACCAGATTACTGCAGTTCACAAAGTTATGAAAATGTGCTCTCTAAAGCCAATGCTTCTTACACTCAGGAATGCAGAAAACTGCTGGAAGTTTTTATGAAACTCTCTACAATAGCCAAAAACCTGCCATTCTTGACAGGCATCCAAATTTAGTAAGAAGAAATCATATTTGAGATGTAAAAAATGCTTTATTATAATCTGCAGTTAAAAATTATCATACTGGCTCAAATTTCTTACTATGCTTTACAATAAACTTACATTCCATTAACTAAACAGAATCTAATAAAAACAAAGTTGTAACATAGGGAGATTTCATAACACCATGGTATTCATGTGTCAAGCAAAAAGAAACCCCAAATCCAAGTAATTTATGAAAATCTCAGACAACAAACTGAGCTCTCAGTCCTTGAACTGCAAAAAAATTCCTGGTGTCAAAAGACATGGCTGTCCAAGATTTCCCACCACAATATCCACCTCCAAGACTGTATCAATACAAGTATGACAGTCTTTTGAGGATAATGATATGTCCTTGTAGCCCGACCACTTTCCCAGCATGGAGGCAGTTACATCAGCAATAGCTGCTCTCAGGGAAGCTGTGCCCCTGCAAAGCAGAAGGGGCTGTAAGGGGGAGGAGAATCACATCTCCTGTGAGAAAGTTACAAACAGAGCAAAATTGGTGGTTACAAAGGGAACAGTACATCACCTGTAGTAACTTCATGCTTTCTGTTTCAAATGTATTTAGCCTTTGACTAAGTTGAGAGAACAGTTGCTGGCTTCCTTATTAGCTTCTGCAATCCTGTTAAGGAGCATATCCTTGATCTCTCAAATCCCTTGAACTACCTAAATAAACAGTAATTTTCCCCTTGTTCTTCCTCCCCCAAAGCTGATATGGGATTTAACTTCTTTAAACAAACAAACTGAAATCAATGTGTTCTCCAAAATCCCTGCCCTGTTTGTGTCTTAAAAAAATTATATTCATAGATCTAATACAAGCCCCAGTAGAGCATAAAAGGTTTATGTAAGAAAATTTTTGGTATGCAATTCACTATGTTCTTGCAGACACCCATATTGCATAAAATTATTTGAAGGCAAATATACTCAGTATGTCTTGATGCTCACAGCTATAGTGGAAGAGGTAGACTCCTTACATGATATTAGGATTTCTCTTTGGGAACTGGCAAGTTCTGATATCCTGTATTATAAGAAGTGCATTTTGCCATACCTTTACAATGGGAAGCATTAAAATAATTCAGCAGTAGGAAAGATGGATTAGATACTGCATTCCTTGAAGATAGACTTGGACCTTAAGACTTAAAATAGTCCTCAAGGATATGTCTGAACACCCTACAGGAGGGATTTACTCCTGTTGAAAAGTATTATGAAATTCTCAATTTTAGAAGTGGGAATTGACAGGAAACACTTCAGATCCATTTGTTTCTTTTAGACAGGAAAGATTTATGAAGAAGTTTACTATTAATAACTCATGAAAAATCTTTTGATGAGGCACTTGACAGAATAAGAACCTTTTCATTACACATATTTAACTTCCCCTAAAATATATCTCATTTGTATTTTTTATTCTTCTTCTGTGAAACATTAAAAAGAAAAACACAGTAGTGCCACCAAAACTGAACAGGTTTATTCTCAGCCCTTCCTTCTATACAGGATTTGGCGATAAATCCACAAAATTCAGTGTCCTTATGGTCCTTACAGTTCTTCAGGTCCAGTGAGGAGGCACTGGAACTGATTCAAGGGAGAAGTTATGGATGCCCCACCCTTAGAAGTGTTCCAGGCTAGGCCAGATGGGGCTCTGAGCAGTCTGGTCTAGCGGAAGGTGTCCCTGCCTGTGGCTGTGGGGTTGGAACTAGATGATTCTCAAGGTCCCTTCTAACCCAAACCATGATGTGATTCTGTGATTCTTTTAAAAGTGTCACATTTCAGCTCCACGTCAGCTTTGAGATTTTCCAGCCTGCATCTCCCCCATATTTTGGTATTCAGTAATTTCCCTGCTCTCAGATCCTGGTAATAGACTATCCTCATTCCCAGGCTTTGCTTTAAGAGCCATTCCCACTACTGTTCTGATTACCCAAAAGTCTTCAGACATGAAAACATGTTCCATCTTGAAATTACCAACTACCAACATGAGCAGCAAAATTATGATTTAATCAGGGAATAAAACCAATCTATTTACTGCTAAAAAAATGTTACATCATCAGGAATAACCTCAACTGAAAGACAAAACCAAAACTAAGCCAAATAGAGCCCAGTATTTGCAATAATTATACCCTTTCTCTGTGGGGCTGGTCTTTATGTAAAAAATTACTCTCTCTTCAAGTATCTTCTTTTTTTTTTGTTTTAGGGTACTTTGGATTTTCCTTCAGGGCCTTTTTTTCTCATAAAAAGACTGATGCCTTGGATTTTAACCTTCATATTTTTCAAACCCTGTAGTGCTTAGTGTGTAACTCTGAAGTGTCTTGTAGCTCATTTGCTGCTGTTCTGCTGTTCTGTCATTTTAAGATAGACATAACAAAGCCTCTCTGAGCCTGACCTCCAAGGACACCCAGACTGTCCCAGACTGAAAATGTGTAAACCAACATCTTGAGGAGGGGGAGTAAGCTTGGGGAAATTACATCATTAGCTAAAGTTTTAATTGGCGAATTTATGCTGATATGCAAATGGACCAAACCTATAAAGGTATGAAGAACTCGTGACGTCCATCTTGGGGTCTATTTTTGAGAGCAACCTCTGGCTCCCCAGGGTGTACCTTTGAAGGTCTTTCAAATAAATATCCACCTTTATTCCCTTACTCCTGTCTAGTCTCTGTTTCTAGGTAGCCAGTTCAGGCATCAAGACAAACCAGAGAGGGCTGAGTAAGCTGTTTGCACAGCTAGAAGTGATATATGAACATCACTGTCTTCTCTTTAGCACTTTATAAACAGAGGACTTCACTAACTTGTTTAGCCTTGCTCAACAGAAAAGAAAGTGGACTGATTTGACACTTTTTTAAAAGTAAAAAGGGAAGAATGCTTGCATTCACTTAAAAGAATTAATACCCTAGACTGCTGACTGATTGAACCTCTAAAGTGTAATTTTAAAATGGAAATGTTAGTAGAGTATCCCTTTATTGCCAAGGGTTTTTAAGAAGAGTTGATTTGGATATTTTCCCTTTTTCATATTGACACTAGTGCTTTTATCAATTTAAACACACTAACATTAAACAACTAAAAGGCATGTAGGTTTCAATAAAACTCATTTTTTATATCTTCAGCCCATATAATCAAATGAGCTACTTTAACTTTTTTTAAGCAGAAAAGATAATAAAGCTAAATTAAAAGTCCCAGAGCTCAGTTTTAAGACTAAATGGTATTTTAGATGAAACAGTTAAGGAAAGCACAGTTTGTAACTCTGAGATAAAGATAATGGCTTAAATCTATCATTATGTTATGAGTATTCTTCTGCAAAATTTATAAACACACTTTCAATTCTCACTGGCATGAGCTTCTACAAGCTGAGTGAGACCAGAGCTGATGTTACTGAAAGAGCATTAGATGAATATTGGGAATTAGAGGATTATTCCCAACTATACCACTAGCATGCTGGCAGACTGTGGACAAATTGTTTCTGTACTTTTGTTTTCCAACCTGCAAATCAAAGTTAAAAGCATACACTTCTAATGCATGATCTGTAGATCTCTAAATAAGAGATATTGTAAGCTTGCCTATCATTTTGCCAGTTCAGTTGGTTTCTTGAAATAGCTTATGTTAAGATGAAAGAAAATTTAGAACAGAAAGTAGGACCAGCCAGAAATAAGTTTATTTGAAGGTCTTGTAATGAAGAAAGGAAAATACTCATATAACTACAGAATGAATAAAATAGTGATTAAAGCAGTAAAGCAAAATGTGCACACCTAATAGACCATAAACAATGTGAAAGACACATAGCAGCAATAAAGACAGAATTATTAAGATGTTTAAAAAGCACCAATTAGGGCCAGGAAGGAACACTGCCAGAAAAGGTGTGCATTTATATACATACATGCACGTTCATGTGTGTGCACGCATACTCACAGTCATGCAGAAAGAGAAAGAGAAATATCTAACAGCCTTTAGGCTGGAAAGAAACTTCAGGAGTCAGATTCTTTTGGTGGTACTTCATTGTTTCACCCATCCAATAGAATGCAATTCACAAATGAATTAGGGCTGTGGAGAGGAAAGATTAAGACTGATTCTAGCTTGCACATATAAAGGGCACTGCTTTTTCTAAAATTCACTGCAGTATGTAATTATAAATACATATAATTAGGTGACTTAGATCTCACAAAATGACTGCAATGCTGCTTTCTGCATGATTTGGCTATGCAATCAAAATATGCAATGTAAATCAGAAACTAATTACCCTGAGGATTCAGAAATTATTCTTAGAGTGTTTATTTGAGAAATAAGGACAAAGCAGTCATGAATTTGGCTAAATATTCTAAAGGACAGAATTACTGCTCTTTACATTGAACAAGGAGTTCAAGAACTAATGAGGTATTTTTTCTCCCAGATTTATATCTCAGCTGACCACCAACTCTAGCTGCATATTTTCTTGTGGCAAAGATATTTCTAAGGCTCTTCTCAAACTAACTACCAGTAAAAATTGAAGCTAACTTTTTTTGCGCCCTTCTTTCCAAGTAGGGCACTGAGTGTCTATCTCACCTGCATTCTCACTCAGCTGATCTCCAAGAAAGCTGTTTGACACAATTCTCTTTCAATATGCCATTCCTCTGTTCAAAAGTTATTTGTTCAAAAGCTATTTGCATGAACAGAAAGAAAGAAAAGGAGGATGATAAAGGTGCAGAGACATGGAAAGCAAATTACACAAACTCTTACATTAATCTCTTTGGAACAAAATGTTGCCCACATAGCTCAAAAACCTCCATGACATAGAACTTCCACAGAAGTGACTGATAAATCAGAGCATAAATTTTATCCATTCACTATAGCAGATAAATGATAACTTATTCTCTGACCAGTGGAGGGATGCCCGTTTTAAATACCTCAGCTACTCACACTTGAATTTCATCTAGACAAACTACCTCACAGGTTAGTGGATCCATGGTATACTTCGAAAGCAATTAACTTCCCAGCTTAACATATTGCTACCCAGAAATAGCAGCAAAACAGCATGACTGTGACATCAATTTTTTAAAGATACTAAAGAGATACTCTCCTTGTTTCGTAACTTCAACTATAAATCATGGGAAAACAAATTTGTAATGTCTCCTTGTCTTATTCCTCTTTGACAAATGCTTTAGACAGAGTGGGGCAAAATCAAAACTGGAGACATACATATTTTTTCTGGCACCAGGAAGACATATTCCACCTAGTTAATACTCTCAGTTAAAAGGAAAGCTTTTATGATATTTTACAGAAGGAAAAAACTCTACTTTGTGACATGCAAGTTTGTCCTTGAGGTCAAAAAACACAAATGCAGATGAAGAACCCCTTCTTTATCCAATTCTAATTTTGGTCCAGAGCCTGGACCTCCTTTTCTTTTCAGGTATGTGTACCTCTCAGGTGACCACAGAACTCAATGGCAGCTTTCTTCTCTGAAAAAAATGCAAACATTCTCCTCAAAGATTTTAGATCTATGGCTGGAACAGTCTGTTGTCTTACCACTTGACATTTTTTATGGCAGACTGTTACCCATAAAGAAACCTAAATTAAGTGCAAATCTAGGTATTTAGAGAGGCTAGAGTTTCAGAAGAGCCAAGAGGTTGCATCCATAAACCAAGGCCAGTGTATTTTGCAAGTGCTCAGAATCTCTGTGTCATTCAGGGGCCAGACATTAAGCTACTCTCTGCATTACCAGGACATTCTGAAGAACCACCAAACCTCCTACTAAAGAACTATATCCAGTGCTTCTGAACAAAGGGCACATTAGAAACTGAACTAATAATTTATAGAGTTGTGATACAGTTTTGCCTTACATTTGCTTAAGTTTCACATTTTATCTCCCTAAGTGGAGTCAATGACTTCTTTAAATTCCTTAGTCAGAGAATGCAGAAGACCAAAAGTAGAAATACATTATGTTTTAGCTAGTGTGTATGAATAAGATAGCATCTTATGTTTTATGGAACAGGCACAGCAAACAAGAAGTAGCTAGGATTTAATGAACATGGTGCTCAGTTTTAGAAAATTTATCTGTGTTACTTCTCGCACCTCTGAAAAACTCAGATTGTACTTAAAGCACATCTCTTACATGTAATAGCATAAAATTATAACTGAACTGAAATCTTAGGCTTAGTGCATTGGCATGAATGCTACACAATTACTGCAACTGCACTCAGGCTTGTACTTTACAAAATATCCTCAAAGATTATAATGTGATATCCTTTAGTCAACTCAACACGGCTTTACTGTTAGAGTGATCACAGAACTCAAACTTTTTCAAATAGACTACTTATTGTTGAAACACACCTGCTGCAGCTGTCATGTTCCCATTGCTCTTACTTTAACCACATGTTGATTATTCACTATAAAACCTCTTGTAATAGCTTAAAAAAATTCCCTCTTTAGTAATAGCTGGGATTAGATAATGAACTGAATCCAGGAAACATTTATGTTCTTCTTCATTGTAAGGGCATTTCTATTAAGAGGAAAGCACCTTACTTGCCGAATTCTAAGCAAATCCTAGGCATAGGTGGCTCATCTGTTTGAATGACATTCATTGGCATTCCTGTCCTAGATGGAAAGACATCCCTCTGAGGTCTTGTGATGATAAATTGTAGAGGGAAAGAAAATAAACTGTTGTATGAAGGGTTTCCTGGCTCACAGCCCGACAGATAAGAGAAGTGTATGGTGAAACCATCACACCTCAGTCTATACTGATGGGGAAAAAAACCCCTGACGAACAACAGTACTGAGATGCAATTACAGATGGGCATTGTGCAACAGCACTCCAAAGTATCCCGTGGACATTATTATCTTTGGAACAATAACAGGTTTTAAAACAGCTTAGGCAAAAACTGGTAAATTTTTTATCAGCCTGGAGTGAGGAGGAAAGAAAGAGAGAAGGGTATTGGAATTTCTATCCCTTGCTGCTTTGTTGGAGTATGGTGATCTCAGGAAGTCAGGCAGCTTTCTTATCCTGCTACAATGACATTGGGAAAGGAGGTTTATACATCTCTTTCCATATTGTGCTGTTGTTTTAACTTTCTTACATGCCTCTTGTTCTCAGTGTGGGTAAAGGATGCAGCAGCTGTTCCCTCTCTTCACTCATACATGAAGAGCAGAAGAGAGAGGCCAGCTCTTAGGAATAACTGTTCCACGAGGAGGAAAGAGCAGCAATCCCAAGAGCGTATCTGCTGCCAACATATCACATTTGAAATTCCCAAGGAATTTTAACTGTGCATCTCAGAGATAAAACAAGAGGGCCTCTGAAAATAAACCGTGGAAGGGGAAGGGAAATGTTGCCTCCCTTGCCTTTCCAATGAAACGAGCTGGATAATTCCATATTGCTTCTTTCAAGTTTAGTGCACTGGTTGTTCTGCAGTCTGCTTTGATTCTAGAGGAACATTTTGTAGAAAGAGATATTGCTTACCATTTGTAATGTTGGTAGGATAAGATTTCCACTCTCCATTTTGCCTTTGGAAGGGGAGAGAAAGGGAATGAACATCAAGGCTTAGTGTGCCAAGATTTGAAAATATATTTACATGCCAAAGTGGGACTCTTGCTTTGAACCCCAGCCACAACAGCTCTTCTGCACTTTGGGTAGTTCATTAACAGGAATCAATACAAGCTGGCTTCTAAGAAAGCCAACACTTGTTCATCGACACACTTTGTAATTCCTTTTAGCAGAAGCATCAATGCTTACAAGGTGTGCAGTAAATTATGGCAAAACTGCAGAATGTCAAGCCTACTGAAAATAGTTTCATTACGGTGTAAACTTAAAAGATAAACCTCAATACAATGAGAAAAAGAGTAATTACAAAGAAACACAGAAAAAAAGATGTGTTGCCTTTACCTGGAGGCCCTTATTCTCTATCTTTTTCTGGAGTATTTGAAGGCATTTGGTGAAATCTGTGAGGTTCTGATCCATGGTCTCAATTAACTCACATCCCTAGTGAAGAAGCAACAAAACAGAGAGAGAAAAAAAGAAGTCAGTAGTTTTTCAATTTTGAGAACTGATAACATCTTTGGTGATATTAACTTTGGACAACCACTCATTCTCTGCATGGAGATGCAGGATTAAGTAAAAGACCCTTACAGAGCCCAGTAACAATAGGTCCTAGCTGAACTAATTAGTATGAACCAGCAGTTTGATAGGTCCAGGAGTATAGATTCAAAGCCCATTGTGTACATCTGTGAGTTTAGATAAGCATGTTTTACAATGCTCTGCTGGATGGACAAGTTCTGGTGTAGTGGGCCCTGGGTGATCAGTAACTTTCAGGAAAATGACTGTCCTCTCTGGTGCTGCATTTACTATGTCTCTTCTACATACATTCAATTCTCTATAAATGTGAGCATACAAAAGTGTTCAAGCATTCCAGAAACAGTGCAGTTGCACTGCTGTGAATTTGCAATGATTCAACAACAATTTCCTTGCAGTGGAGTATTATAGCTGAGAACATATTAGAGTAGAGCAGGAATTCAGATTTCTTAACTGAGAGCTAAAGCAATTTCTAAACCTCTGATAAAAAGCTGAGTAAGGAAAATTGAAGTGCATCTACCACATGAAGTCACTATTCAAAGAGGTTTAAAGAATAAAAAATACCCAATACAGCATTGTGAATTAAAATAAGAATCACACTCGTTGAATTTAGAAGTTCCCTCTCCTACCACTTCAAGGTCCCCTTAAAAGCCTCCTAGCTTTGTCTTACTTGACAGATTTTATGTTTCTGCTATACACCATAACAGCTGACAAGAGAAAAGCATTCAGAATACAGAATCTTTGCATGTGTGCCTCTGTGTATAGAGTACATTACTCTGTTACCTCAGAATAAAAACCCCAAACAACAAAGCTAACACAAAAATGTTAAAGTTGCCTTTACCTTGGTGGTGAAAACAAAGGTACAGATGACAAAATTTCCCAGATTAGT
>VZTR01028060.1:116427-135322 GCA_013400775.1 Chaetops frenatus | reverse complement strand
AAACAGTAAAGCAGAATGAAGCAAATATTTGTTGTTATCTGTACATACTCCATGTTAACTACAGATAGAAAATCAACACATAAAAGAGTTGTTGCTTTTGGGAACTAATTGGAGGAAAGCTCCTAGCCATACCTCAACAGCTTCACATCAGAAGTAGCAATGTTGTAAAGAGTGCCAAACTCAAAGGCACATTGCTATTAATTTAGTTGTATCTTCTGTATTGAAGAGAATTTTACAGCTTCAAGAATTGGAAAGGCTGCATAGGTTTTGCAAATGCCCAATCTTAATCTAGACCAGTTAAAACAGGCACAAACTCAAAATAAAATTAAATTGTTCAGTATTTTAACAAGTGATATTAAAAAGCTAACAAAAATGAGAATAAATAACAATAATAATTATAATAATAACAGCAGCAGCAACACCCACAATTCAGCATTACAATCCTTTCCCATCAAAGATCACCAATTAATCTGGGAGTAATGAACAGAAATAATTCACATGCTGACATTTTAACAGACGTAAGGGAAAACTTGGGAAATTAAAGCACTGCTCAGCAGAGCAGTTCTGACTTCATCACTAGCAAGTGTTCCACTGAATATGAGCACATTTCCAAGTGAAATGCAGGCTATTTTCTATATTTCCACATAACGGAGGTTGATTCTTGAATAATAATAGGTCACACATCATATTCACGCAGTTGCTGCATTTTCTCTTTGTGGAGGATTTCAAATCTCAATTGAAAAGTGAAATTCCTAAACAAAGATTCAGTCCTTAGGTCTGAGAGCACTTGATAACTTGCTAAGTTGGACACCAGTTTTATCTTCAAGGCCTGCTTTTCAACAAGCAGAGGTTGTGAGTTTAAAAACAGAGAACACCTTGAAATTGGGCTGTGTATCCTCCTCCCTGTCTCTCTTTTCCACATGAAATATAAATGACTACTCAGGGCACTGTTCAATTAGAAACCAGAAAATCCAAGCTTACTGTACTGAAAACACTTCCATTACATGTGACATGCTTCAAGCTTTGAACAGGTGACAAATATGACATAAAATAAATATAACTAACTGCAATTACTCTTCAAATAATACAGAGCTTTGCAACACAAGATCTTGCATAGATTTCTCCTAGTGGGATATTCCTTTGCTTTACACATCAACAGTGATTCCTGAAGTGTCACTCATGGCTCTTCTTACAGATAGCTATGATCCCTGGCAAAAGCAAGCTAACACAACAAAATGGGTACAAACACTACAAAGGCACTATATAGTCAACTTCTTGTTCTAACAGGTGTTTGTTCAGAACCCACTCCACTAACATTGATCAGTCCCCTGGGTAGGCTATATTTGAAAGGGATAAATCACAGAACAACAGCATGTTCACCACCAGAAAGCAGGGGTCCCACTCTGATGTTCATTAATGCTGTAGGGTATGCCTAAAGTGAATTACACTGAAATGAATCTATATGAAAAATCAGATTCCATGATCTTCTCCTACATGACTGAGAACAGGATTTGGCCTCCTGCACCTTCTGTTGACAAAGGGCAATGGAACTGTCAGGGCATATTCATATGAAAGCCACTGCTGTTTGTGCAAAGAGCTGGAATGGGTTTGCAGGAACTGAAT
Organism: Chaetops frenatus; assembly: GCA_013400775.1. Taxonomy (NCBI): domain Eukaryota; kingdom Metazoa; phylum Chordata; class Aves; order Passeriformes; family Picathartidae; genus Chaetops; species Chaetops frenatus. The sequence continues at coordinate 133,699 of VZTR01028060.1, read as the reverse complement.
GTAGAAAAAAATGCTGGATGTCATAATGTGCTAAAACAGAAATGCAAGTGTCAAAAGGAGCTGGGTGCACACACAGGGGAAGACTGGGGTATATGGAATATGGAAGGATGCAAGACATTTCCTTGACTACTGCCTAGACAATGCATAAGGTTCCAGAGCATCCAGCTGTGCTTTGACCTTCTCATCAGCTACCCAGGCTAACGTGATTGCTGAGTGAACCTGACCTAACAGTCACTGATACCAGTACCCAAGACAGTAAGGCAAATATAAAATTACCATAACACACTAACACATAATCAGATCTATAGGGATCTGGGAGCTTCTCTTACTCTACTTTCCTTTATTCTACCCATACTCTATTTTAAACTACTGCTGTTAGAAAGAAAAGAAAAAAAATCAAGACCCGCTTGTGCATTTTGATCAGAGACCTAAAAAAAGCTTACGTCTTCAAAAAGCTGTGAGAAGATGCATCAGAAGTTTCGCAAGGCTATACATGCATATTTTGAAGGAGTAATTTTAAATTTTTGTTTTAGCTCAATCAAGTCTTCCAAACATATTATTTTCACTGAATTTTCACTGAATAGTCAGCTTGAAGCAGATCCACATGGAGATAACAAGACATGAATGTTGGGGTACAAAGGACAGATAGCACTCTGGACCTTATTAGCATAAGAAATCTGATAGACAAGATGCCTTGGCAGGAGCAAACAGAACTGTGAAGATTGAATCAAGATAGCTGAAGATTGAATCAAGGCTTTACCGGAAAGGAAAATCACATCAACTTCTGCAAGCAAGAGATGTTGTAAAATGTATAAGTTTGCTTATGTGATTATTAACCCAATCATTGTAGTAAAAAATTATTAACCTTCCTAAGATAGTATATAAACGTGTGTAGTTCACAATAAATTCAGATTCTGACCACCATTAGTCTCTCCGTCTCTCTTCATTGCTGATACATGAAGATACACAGTCCCTCAAATTCTGAAGTTTTCAGAGTATTTGGCTTGGGATTTGTAGACAATGGTTATGTCTCTACCACAGCCCATGCTTGGACTGGAAACTGTAATGGACCTAACCAAGCTTTAGTGTGCAACAGAGCTCAGCCTAGGCTGTACCTGAAAGCCTCTGTCTTCTCTGGTGGGTCTCACAGCCTAGACAGGTCTAAATAGTGCCACTGCTCCTGGGAAGTCAGCTAGCTGGGTCAGAACTAGGAGGGTTGACCTAGTTCACTGCGAGGCAGGTTAGGTCTGTGCTGAGCAGGCACAGAACAGCCCTAGGAGCACATCAATGCCCACACCTTATTCTACCACTCAAAAACTCTCCATGCACAGCAGTTTTAAACAAAGATGAACATTAGTGCCTGCCCCTTATCCTATTCCATTAAAGATTTGTCAGACACTTCTGAATGTACAAGGACAGCTGCAAGGAAAACTCTTTCTAACTTTCTCCAGGGCTAGATTTGCTGTGAGAAGTCAATATATATAAACTAATCAGATGATAAAATTTGGAGATTAAACTAACGTTTAAGTTATACTGTCCATACCTCTAAAGAGGAAGTTTTTCTCCATTCTTTCTCAAGTGTTGTGTTCAGTTTGATTAAAAGATTTTTCAAAGCTTCAGAAGTTTTACTTCTTTACAGAAAAAAACCCCTAAAACTACCACACCACATCTGATCTCTCTAGGTATTTTTCCTGATATTTACTAAAACATCTTTTATTCAGCCACACCCCTCTTTGCACACAGGCATTACATATCACCCCAGTCCACATGATGTCCAGTTACACTCTTATGTCTTTCCTTATCTTCCTTCAAACTCATGTTTTAAAATCCCTAGTATCCACACAAAATTTAAAGGTAAAGCAAATACACAAGCAATACTTACTATATAGAAAGCAGCCTTTCTCTACTGACAAAAGGCATTAGAGCTGCTTTCCTTTTTGCAGGAAATCACTGTGCTTTTCCTTACATGATGGAATGGCAATCCTGTACCTGAATTAGACCACAAAAATTATTTTTTAGGAGATTTTGCTTTTCAAGCTGCAGATCATATTCTAAAATGTCAACGGATTACAGCACATTCAGTCACTGTCACGATCCGCTTGATACAAGTGGGGGTTGTGATGGTTCGTTATCTGATCTCAGGGTGCAAAAATACAGGGAAAACTCAAGTTGAATCAAAACACTACTCCTTTATTAAATCAATAATGCGATAGATGGGAGAAAGAGGAAAAGAGATAAAATAAAGAAAAGGAAGAGTGGAGGGGGGGAATAGCTACCAATGTAGAGATGAGTCCTCGTGGTCCTCTGCCAATAGAGCCGTCTTCTTCCATGGGGAGATCTCGAAGTGTGTTAATTTTATTGGGTCTCTCTTTAGTCTTTTCAGAGGCGAGGGGCTCCTGGCCAAAAGGTGGGGAAAGCCTGTAACCATTGTCCTGTCGCAGCGGTGGGTTAGGACAAATCCTAAGCAAGAAACTCTGCAGCGACAAGTTCAGACAGGTACAGTTCGTCCTGCAGACCTGCATCCCATAGTCCACGGGGATTTGCACCGGGCTCTTGCAGACAATGCTTGGCAAGCTCCAGCAACAGGCAGGCAATGCTTGGCAGACATCCCAGGGCGCACCTGCAGGCAATGCTCAGGCCAGAGCCAGGGTCTCAGTCTCTGTCCTGGGCGATGGCCATGAGACACATGAATCTCGAACCGTCTCTCACAGTCACCTAGCAGTTTTCCCTTATACATGCAAAAACTCACCCAATATCTTTCATTCTATATCTAATTAGTAGACGTCCACACATGGCTCATGTGGACAACGCCCTACTTTTACTACACATTGCAGCCCGCAGCTTTACAATCCACATCCAAAACATTCACAAGGAAACTGTCTCGAGATCAAGGCATTGACAAAACATTCATCAGCTAAGGGATCAACCACTTACGCTGCCATGAGAATCTGGTGTGACCTGGGCTAGCAGTCAGTGACATTTGGGCACTGAATGGTTCCTAGCTTCTGTGGGTCTTAGGTTTGATTTTGGCTTCTCTTCACCTCAGTTCTGCAAGGTCTGGTCTCTCTCCATCTCAGTCTTGCAAGTTCTGGTCTATCCCAGTCTTGCAAGAGTTCAATAAATTATTACTTCTGGCATGCACTGTGAAAATAAGTGAATAAGCACTCAAGAGACAACCTATGGCACATACATGTAAAGTGACCATTTCCTAATTGGATAAACAACTACTTAAGGTAAGCATCTACCTCTTCTCCACAATTTTTGAAGACATAGCCATGCATATAAATCTGTGCTTTCTCTATACTAAAAATCTTTAAATATTTAGTTTCTTTACCTCAACTTTTACAAAAAGAAGTTAGCCTAAAAAGGTAGCAATCGTCATCTGTTCTGCCTCCCCATTTTAGCTATAATAGAAGCTTTTCCTTCCTTTGGAAATTCAAAAACTAAGCATTCTAGAATTACATGCTGCATCCAGTAAAAATAAAAATATCACAACAGAGGAAGTATGCAACACACTTATTTCTTTATTTGAATGAATGACATTGGAGACACACAGTGGAAATTATTTTGCAGAAGATTTAAAGCCAAAGCTGAGCTTTTTTGATTAAAATATATTATTACTAAGTAAAAGAATACAGTTATTTAATACCTTCTTGATGTAAATGTCACAAACTACTGTTACATTTCCAGACATTGTATGTGGCCAGTATTTCTATTTCCTAGATACTTTAATTCTTTTCAACTCTTGTGCATGTAACACAAATGAAATTCAAATCAGTGCTTTCAATCTGATATTTTTTTGAATGTGGCAGTCTAACACTAAAATTGGTATCTGAATGCAGTCTAGAGGAACATAAATTACATTGTTTTTAATGGACTCACTGGAAAAAAACCTAAACCCACTGTGATGACTTCATTCAAATTATGATTAAGCAAGTAAAGATTTGGCTAGATTGTTAGAATGGAAGTAGAAGAGAATAATCACAGATTTAGGTAAGACTATAGCATTAAGAAAAAAACTTTGTGTTCAGTATGTTTTGCAAAAGACCATAACGCTTCTCTTTTGACAGTACAGCATTTTCATTTATTCTCAGCAAGCTCAGTCAAAATTTAGCTAATATTAAACCTCAGGCAGTGTTAAAGCACCAGATATTTTAATTAATGATTTATTTGTTCCTAATAATTTGTCTGAGAGTGAAAACAGCTCATTTTTTAAGAAGCCAAGATTATCACATGTAGAAGAAATAAAATTCCTCATTCAAGAAGAAATAGTAGGTCACTGTAAATAACATCTGCACACTTACTGTAAATCTTTTGGTGACAGAAGGTACTGCCATGCAGTCTGATTAACATTAGCAATGAAGCACAGCCAATTTTGATATGTTTGTATGACAGATTGCTGTTGTTAGTCAACATTAGGATGTTTGATGTAGTTGCATAGGGCTCTCAGCCTCCAAAATTCTTGTTTTGTATTCTCAGAAAAGCATCTCTGTAAAAAAAATTAAATTGACATAAGAAATTGAGATGAGGATTTTATTTCACTCGCATACAGTGAAGTTCAACTTCAAGCCACATCTTTTGTAACTCATCTTGAAAATCAAATTCTTGTGCCGTACTCTGAGCGCCTGCCATCATCACTGGGGTCTGCAATCAGAACTCAACAAACACCTATGCTTTGCATGATGTAACACTGAACTGAGCCCTTCTCCTGCTGAGCTGGAATAACTAAGAGTAAGATCTCCCTTTGCTTCAGGAATATATTCCATTTTCTTCAAGTTTCTTAGCTGACAGAGTAGCATTTCTTTATGTAGAGATCATTGCAAGGAGGGCACAGCAATTCTGGTCCCATTCTGTTACTGGTCTTCTGCCAACACTGATGTAAGGAGCAGGTTCTAGTCCAGGAAACAGGAGGCATCCATGTTCCCTGAAAGACCCGCTTAGACTTGAGGGCCAAAGAGCTATATTTCAAAGAATTCAGCTGCTTCATTATGAAGACATGGAAAATTAGAAACTGTGTATATAAATACAGAATTTGAGAGTCAATAAGCACATAATAGCTACATGCACTAGAAGGCATTGCTGAGCAGACTTTCCTAGGGCTGGCAAAGCAGGGGACATAATCCAGAAATTCCAAAGGCAGTACAAGTCCTGAACATCACAGCTGGATTTGCTACCAAGATTTGCATCATTCCACATTCATCTGCCACTTCATTTTTCATGATATCTCATCTGCTTTGAATAAATAATGAACTATTGCCACAGATACTTATTTTCATATACCACAATCCTCTCAGTAAGAGTCCTGCAAGTGTTCCCAATCACTGTACAGCCCATCTTGGAGAAGGCTGATATACTGCCTGCTACTCTTACACAAATTCCTTTTCTTCAAAAGCCATGAATCTAATAGCTATTTAATACTGAACCCCCTACTGCCCTGGGAATCTCCAGTGACTCAGACAGAAGGAAATTATCTAGTGGATACTCCTGCTGCACCACCCAGCTCTTGCTTTTTCCTCTTCTGTTACAAATATTCAATTTGATTCCCCATGTTTTAGCTCACTAACCACTTTCCTAGACTTCTATCTCAAAAGACGAAAAAAACCAGTATAAAACACAAACTGTTAGGAAAATAGGAACCTGTGTAATTCTTCCCAGTGATGGCCTTTCCCTATTCCCTAGAAGCCCATTTCTGTTCTTCATAATTTATTTTCTCTGCCTAAACCTTTTGGTCAAGGGCTACTTCAGACAGGATCCAGTGTCAGTACCTCAGCCCTCTAGCCAGGCTGTGGCAAAGGCCAGCCCCTTTGTTGACAGCTACATTCCAAAGCAAAACAAAACAAAACATCTTTGCAATGAAGTCCATATCTTGCCCTGGCTTCCAGCTCAATGGTGCCATTCCAGTCACCTTTCTGAGTTTCCCACTTTGGCGCCCTGTGGCCTGACAAGCAACTGGGATAACCTGGGTTCCCATTGCCAGCTTGCTCTGTTCCTGACAGCAGGATGACATCCATCCTCACAATTAGCTCTGAAACAAGACCATGCTTTTTAACACTTGGAAGATGCCTCCAGCCTCAGGTTTGGCTTAAGAAGAGACAACTGGATGGAGCAGACTGAGCCAGATGCTGATTAGTCCGGTATTGAACCTCTACATCCCAGTACAAGGAGGGGGAAAGGGAAGAAGACATATAGAGGCATACACTCTACTTAAGCCCTTAGGATCTCCTTTACTCAGTTTGTCCAGTGACTGTGAAAGAATATCAATGTGAAAGAAATGAATTTTAAGAAGCACTCAATGAGGCAAACAAGTCGTAACAATACAGGGAAGGCAGAGTGCTTGACCAGTCTTTGTAAACCTCTTCACAAGTTGTCTTGTCCTCGAGGGAAGTCAGAACCTTCACCTGTATGAGTGAGGAACAGGGGAGAGGCAGGGAATAAAATCTAAACATATGGGGTTCACAGCTACTGTGACACTACAAATGTTGACAAAAACATCATACATTTGACTCCTTAAGTGCAGGATGCACAGCAAAATCAATAAGGCAAAAGGGATGAAGGAAACAACATATTCAGCAACACATGGACACGGATCAATGAGCTAATAAATTGGCCTTGCAATATTGGACAAAGGTTTTTTGCCAGGCATTTCTGATAAACTGAATTGTTAGTGAGAATCTGCACTATCCCATTTCCTTTAACTGTGCCTTATCCCTAAACTAACACCATCCCTTCCTCTGTTACTGATTTTTCTTGGGCCATCCTTCTTCTGTACAGAGATGCAAAATAGCACTGACAAGATTAAATCAAGCACCTGCTTTTAAGTAAGCTATTAGCAACACTCTAGGGAGGCAGAGGGTGGGAAGCATAAACACTGTCTGATTGTAGTCCAAGAGTAGTTTTTCTTGCTCAGTAGTACACTTACAGAGATGGCTTTCCCAGATGAAAAATTAGTCACAGCAGATTTTATTACTTCCATACTACAGAGTGATAAAGACAACTACTGGAATAATTACATTATGCTATAATTACATATAGTAACCAATTGTCAAGGGCATGTCAATGCTCTGGAAGTACTTTGAATTCTAAACACTCTGTGTATTTCTCAGGCAGCTGTTAAGGGTTTTCCTTTATTGATAATTCCAAGCCTATGACTTATCAGCATATGACAAGTGAAACCCAAATCCCTCCATGACAGCTCTGTGGAGAATTGTTCCTGAGACCTTCGCATCAGGGTCGGGAGCACCTCGGGTCATGCTGCAGAGGCATTCAGGTGAATCAGGATAAAGATGCCCCAGGGGACACCTCATCAGGGTGGTCTCAAAGTTGGAGCTGACAGCAGAGGCTGGGAAGGAGACAGGAGGAAAGACAAAGCACTGTAGTGTTGTTGAGGGAATTTAGCCAGAAGCACTGTAACCTGCAACTCGACTAGAAACCAGACACATCAAGACAGACTTGGTTCTGGAACCAGCATGGCAAGGAACCTTTATATTTGATTGGGTAGAAATAAAAAGAAACAAAAGCTAAAAATCAATATTTCTGTCATTGTCTTTCTTATCCTCCTTATGACTCTTTAAGAAAGTCCTATCTTAGTTAAGAAAAACCAATTCCCTCTTTTTGGTCTGCATTTCTACAGTGGAGAAAAGTTAACATCACTTATAAATAGCATTAAAATATCAGTCACAACTACAGGCTTGTAACCCACTCCATAACCACAAAGTGGACATTTGATGTGGAAGCTGCTTGATATAGAAGGACAAAAGAGAGCAGATAAAAATCTGCATCTGTTTACACCAAAGATGCTTCTCCACTTAATTTTGCATACAGTCCTCCCAGGATACTTATCCAGACTAATCAGATTAATGTATCTGTGGACTGTCCTGTATAATGGATTGTCTGAATTTCTTACCTAACATTTGCACAAAATGTAGTGGGTGGTTTGTCTGGAAGTCAAACAGGAGATCTGATCTGAAAATTTTTTTGCACTTTCTGTAGTTCAAAGGCACAACTGTTTGAAGTTCCTCTGAAAAAAACACATTCGCTGTACTAGTTGCTCACCTGGATTGGTACATACAGCTAAGTGAAAAGCAAACTTCAGCTCTGTAAGTATGAAGATTCTTATTTTCCTTGAAAAAGATAGTGTTATCTCTTGCAATATACATATCAGCAGTTAGGAAAATGCAGGACAAATAACTAAAAAGAAAAACAGTGTACAGATTAAAATTTTCAGTTTATTGAATATATAGAAAACAATGCCTAAGACCTGAATCTATGACTCAGACATATGTTGATGTAAAAAAATAGGACATATTGCTTTTTCCCTATTATTTTTAGCTTTTGCTCTGTTCTTTAGAAATCACCAAGAGTACCATAAAATGGTTTTGGGTTGGAAAAACCTTAACAACCATCAAGTTCCAGCTCCTCTGCCACAGGCAGAGATCCCTTCCATTACAGCAGGCTGCTCAAACTCTCGCCCAACCCGGCCTTTAACACTTTCAGGGATGGGGCATCCACAATTTCTTCAGACAACCTATTCCGGTGCTTCACCACCTTCACAGAAAAGAATTTCTTCCCGATATCTAATCCAAACCTGCCTTCTTTAAAGCCATTTCTCTTGTCCTATCAATGCATGCCCCTGTGAAACTCTCCCTCTGAAGAGGAACTTTTTATTTTGGACTCTCAAGAGGCCCATCTGATTTGGGGGAAGTAATCCTGGAACCATATTAGTGGCAACAATCAACTCAATAGGTCAATACTGAAGCAGGAATGTTGGTACCAAGATTCAGATTAGGTCTAATTCTTATACTGTATTTTTAAACAAGATTTAGTCTATCAGTTGTCAAATGTACCAAGTCATTAAACTGAAATACAAGCTCCTTCCACAACAGATGCAAATCACATCAGGTCACATTAAACTGGCTATTAAAACCATGCAGAAGAAAAATAACCCAATGATTGTAAAATCCAGTTTTGCTTCTAGACTATTTATTATTGCAGATTAAACAGGTATAAAAAGGAAGCAAACAAAACAATCACCTGTGCTGTTACCATTTAATGATTAGAGTTACAACTTCAAAACTATATGCCTGGATTCTTTCTTCAGAGTCATGCTGGTTTCATCAAGCTTACAGAAGCATCTAAACTGATCATCCAACAAGGAAAACAAAAAATTTTCTTCCAAAAGAAAAGCTTTTTCTTAGTAGGTACTCATGATGAGCTCAAACCAGAAAACAATTTTGTTGTTATTCTTAAATGACACATTTACCTTCCCAGAAAACTCTGTCTAAATATGCTTCTAGTCAGTTTATTAATTTTATGCATCTTTTTATTCTTTTAGAAAATGGTGAATGATGCCTCTCAGTTTTTGAAGTTTTATTTTGTTTTTTTTTAAATCAAGCTGCTTTCAGATGGAAATTGGAATCAAGATAAAATGCCACAACAACTAGTTCCCATTTTTAAAAGCAGTTAAAGATTTTAGTTAAAATCTAGGATAGGTAGGATTCTCTTGTCTTATCAAATTTAATCCAGTGCCATCACTGGAAGCATGTTACGATGTACTTCCCACAAACTTTCTAGCATCCATTTAAAACCACTTCTGCTCGAACTACAATCTACAGATAATAGCACACATAATTTACAGCCTATTTTTATTTGAATGGATCTAAAATGAAGACCTTTTCTTTTTATTCTTCTCCTCTGTGTTTAGCCCTTTATATATTTATTTTACCTTTATTTCATTAGGCTAAACAATATAAGCTTTTCTAACCTTTTCTCACGAAACAGCCTGTTTGAGCACCCTGCTCATTTTAGCAGCTACTTTTTGAGCCTCTTTCAGGCTCACATTAATGTATTTTGGAAACAGATTTTCAGAGATGCACATGGTGTTCCAGGGAAGGCATAAAACCTACAGTGGCCCTGAGAGAAATCCTGCTGCTGCCTGTGAAGCCTTCCTTCATCAGGGCATCACCCCTCCTCCTGCTGCTGTCATACCATGAAATGAAATGACACATCTCCAGCTTCATTAAGGCTGAATCTTCTCCTGCACATGTGATTGTGAGCCTGAGCTCTGTGTAATATGTGGATATTGAGTCTCCTGACCCAGCTTTTCTGTTCAAAGTAGGATGGTAAGTAGGAGGTTGAGCAGGTTTATTGTCCAGTGCCTAGCTGGCATTTTCTGATAACAACACTGATTTTCACTTCCATGTGCTTCTTCCCGTTAGCCAGTGTGCTGTTCCCCAACTTCCCATCTCGTCCTCTTTCCCAAAGCGTTAGGCAGGTTTCATTTTGCCATAGAGTGTTATCTTCAATAACCATGCTGCCCTCATGGGTCAGTTTGGCTTCTTCATCTTTCTGCATTTTTTAGGTAACTAAAGTACCCATTGCTACATGTGGAGCTGACAGAAGAGAGCCCTAATTCACCTGTATTTTTGCTCATCAGCCCTCCTCCTCTTCCATGCTTCACACTTCTTCTTAGTTTCCTTTTGGAGTTCACATGGTTATATTTGAAGTCTTTCCTGTCTTTCACCTTTTGCTTACAAACCAGTTCCAGGTAGAAGTTTTTAAGACAAAAAGGATGAAAATTTGCCTTCTCTTCATTTATTGCAAAAGCTACTCTACAGATGGCCTTCAGTTTCCAACTTCTCAAGGCATTTTCCTTTAGAAATACAGTTACATAAGATTTATAAATAAACCCCCAAAACTGAAGTACAGGACAGACCTCACAGACTTACTGTTCATCTCCATAGTCCACAAGTCAACCATCTGATGATTCTATCCAGAAGTTACTTTGATCCCCAAATGTACCAAAAATGTTTTACTGCTTATCAGAACAATACTGAAAATGCCACATAATCTCATATCTTCAGAGACTGCATGCTGAAATATTATCTGCCATCCATCAATCAGGTATACCTGGGTATACCATTTAAATTGCATTTTTTCCCCTCATGCCCAAAAACATATATACAAATCAGCTGACCTTATTTTTAGTTCATCGTAAACACACAAAGTAATTTCACATTAACCTTTTTTTCTTTTTAACAACATAATATTTCTATTTAATCCTTGCTTGCCACTTTGCGGTATTTCCAGTAAAGATGTAAAAATCTATCTGCATAGCAATAATAATTGCATTAGTAATTCTATTTTGCTGCCAAGTTTCTGGTACAATAGTCAACAAAGCATTTTAGTTACTCCTTGCTGACTTCATCCAATTTTCTAGCTGCTTTACATATGTTGACCAACTGCCACTACAATCCACATATTATTGTACTTCCCTCTCTTCCATGCTCTAGCTTCCAATTTGTGTCTTTACCCTTTATTAAATAAAGCAATTTTATATGCTACAGAGACACAAATATGCTTATATAACCACATTTTGCATTTAAAAATTAACAGATTTACTGGTTGAACCCAGTACCTAGAGGTAATGTTGATTACTTCGCATCACCAAGCCTTTCTGTACTTTATCATCATCTCATAACTCATTTTTATTCATACACTGAAAGAGAAAATAAACTGTTTTACTTTTTTCAAATCTAAGCATTGAACTGAAGTTAAGTAAGTACAGTAAAATAATAATAATAATAATATTAAAATCTTTGACTGAACAGTAACCCCCTAACAAAAGCTTCTTTAGCTTACTCTAGATTCAAATGCTGAGCTAGTAAGGTGGCCAGTTCTGTTTGTTCCCCTTAACTTTCAGCAGTTCATATTTTAAAAAGCTTTTTTATTTACCTTATATCATTTTAAACCACATGGAGAAATTTACTAAGAAAGTGCCACATTATTCATTTCAATTAGGTCTACTTTTCAAGAGAAATGTATGAATTTAGTGAAATACAAAATCTGTGGTTTTATCTTTCAAATCAGGTTTATGGTTTTAAATTTGTGATAGCAATACAAAAGGTAGTTGCTAAATATTTATTAACTGCTGAAAAGTAGGTAGATGACACTGTATGTTTCTAAATCAGATACTCACACAAATGTCTGACAAGCAGACTTCAACAAATGTTTTATCTGCCAACACAGCAACTGGAAGAGACCTTCTGTCTCATCACACTTGCTGCCTGCAGTCCTAATTAACTACATCTTAAAAACCCTTCCACTGAATAATCAAAGACCAAAGCTGGGCTCCCTACCCTCAGGAACATAATTTGGGCTTGAAATGTCTGGGGTTTCATAGCCTCATCAATATAATTTTCAAGGATGGGTGCCATTAAGAAAGCACGTACGTGTACTGCTCCACTCATTATTACACAAATACATTCAATGAATGCATTTTCGAAGGTGCAATTTCAAAGTCTGGCTCTCCTGTAAAGTTTTAATTCAGATTTTTGGTCCAACTATAATGCTCTTACTTTATTAATATCTCAGGTAAAACTCTCAGCAAGAAAGGCTCAGGAGCCATTATTTTAAACTAGGGAATCATTGGAAGTAGTGAGGACAAAAAAGATAGGAGAGTGGGATGGCCTGTAGTGAAAAGAAATGATCGATCTATGTAACAGGTAACAGGATTGGAAGGCATTGGATCTTACAGTACCTTTTGTGTAACTTCTTTAAAAGTGAACTTAATTAAAAGAGAGGCAGTTTAAACACCAGTTATATGATATGGGAACAGCTCATTTTTACAAATTTTTCCAGAATTTATCAAATCATATCAGATTTACCCTAAGCCTTCAAAATATTTTGAGTTTGCCACTAAAAGTCTATCACATAAGTAATACATAGTGCTCCCTGAGGGACCTTAAACTTTTTACACTATTTCATTCCCAAATCTAACCAGTCCACCACACTTTCCTTGTGCCACAGGGCATGAGCTATCCAGCTATCCCAAAGCATCTATAAGCTGTCAACCCACACTTATATTTTTCACACTATATGGAACCAAGTTCAAGAAGAACTTGTCAAAAAATGTCAAATGCAATTAGTCTCTCTTTCTCATATCACTTTCATTCTCTACCTATGAATCTGCTCAAACTTCAGGTCTGCAAGGCATTCAGACATAGCACTGACACATCAAAACATTTCAGGGGGCTATCCTGTATTCTGTGCAGGAGGCCACAACCACTGGAGAATCACTTTAACTCTCAGCACTGTGTAATCTATTTCCCTGTACAAAATCCTGAAAGCTTCACCATTTGTCTTAAATAATTTCTCTTTAATCAGCTGAAAAGTTTGCAAATTTATCAATTACCTCCTTTTACTGATGCTAAGAGATGAACTGAGATTTTACCATGGCTTTTGGCCTTCTCTCTGCATATGGCTGGCTTGGGGAGTTCTCATCCTGAAGAACATGTCACAATCAGAGAATTGGCATTGACTTGGATGGGAACAGCACTTCACACCAAGACACTGCTGCAATGGCATTACACTTTATTTGGAAGTCTGATGCTGAGGACTACAATCAACACTTCATCACAAACTGCAGTCAATTGGAACAAACCAATTATTTTTGATGAAAAAGTGTTCAGAAAGATTTTCCAGTGAAGCAAGAAGGTTGTTTTGCATTTAAGGCACTGAAACTCTGAAGGTTCACAGCTAGAAGGGTGCTCTTCTACAGAAGTGGAGTAAAGCAGAAACAAACTGAGTATGGTCCACATGCATTTCAGGGCACGTGAAAATCCACAGAAATGGTAATATTGAAGGGGAAGGCTGTCTCTTTTGGCTGGACTGTTTCCATCTGTTCCTGGATCCTGGGAATGACTCTTTGGCAGTTACTGTGTGCAGCCTAGGGCTGCAAACCCCAGCCAGGGGTGGCACAAGGACTGAAGCATACAGTAACTCAGTAAGCAAAGGAAAGGCACGTGCTTGAATCCAAAACTGCCTGGCGAGAGGAGAAGTTGGCTTGTCCACACTCCACAAATTACAAAAAATTTTTGAAATCTTCTCCCCACCCCTGTCCAAGATCAAGCCAAACATATAAAAATATGTTTTAAGCTGGAATATGTGTGAATTGATTCCACAGTTGTTGAGAAAAATGTCTCCTGCAACATCCTGCCCCTTAGACCACACCACACTTGCTTAAGGTCTGGTGGGATCAGAGCTTTTTTGGAATCTCAGTGGAGCTCTTAAGAAGGAAAAACACCTAAAGGAGTGTCAGACCTCCTCAACCCTCTCCTGTTTTATCTTATGAGTGAGAGAATATAACGGAAGTTGAGCTGTGGTATTCACAGTTTCCTCCTCCCACATGGCCCACTTCTCATCTGAGATGAGCTCAAGATATCAAAAATATAACCTTATTGAAGAAAATATTTTTTTGAATCATCCTAGAGACCCTCCCCACATTCAGCTGTGAAAGCTGTTGGTGCCAGATCAAAAATGCACTTCTGCAGGTATGCTAGGTATTCATGAGTATATTTATTTGCTCCAAAAACCTGCAAAAAATACAGGATACAGGACATGCTCTGAGGCTTGAGTGTGCTCCAATACTTTACCTGTTAATATTTCCACTAGGAAACGTATCCTAAAGTGCCAAAGACTTATGTTTACTGGTTAACTGAACTCTGGTAATGCTAACCAGCAACTTCTAGTGAGTTGACAATTCCTTACTTGAAAGGTTATTATCAATTAACTGCAAAGTAAATGCTTACTGAATTAGTTGTTTAAACTGGGTTGTTTGGACAAATTATACATTATAACAGGACCTGCTGCAGAATTTGGACAAAATAGTCTTAACACCTGTAAATTTACTGTAAATACATTCAAACTTCCATTGCACTTTGTTACATTTTTAGCTCCTTGTATGTTTTTTATTCTTCAACAGATGAATCTCCCATCAAAGCTTAATCAAGGATGGAATAAATATATTTAAAGTCCTATTTTAACTTCAAACAAAAAGATTTAAAAACAAAACAAAACAAAATAAACCACCAAAACCAACCACTCTGCACTCATTCCTAATAAACTGAAAATCTTACTTTTAGATTAAAAATATATGGTGTCCATGTGTGTGTGCTTATTTTATCCCAGTCACTTCTTCACAACTGCAAAAAAGTGACAGCAGATTTAATTTGCTTTTCTATTTCTATCCAGTTCTCTTTCCTGTTCTCTGCTCCTACTTTAATTTTTCTCTCTTAAAATGCTTACCTTCTTCTAACTTTTTAAAGACTCTGGTTTTTTTCCTGTTTCCATTCCTCATTTTCCTCTCAACATTCCATTTTTCTCTCTTAACTCATTTCATCATATAGGGAACTGTTTCCATTTCTAATTATGACTCCAAATCAATTTCACTTATAGAACTTTTATTATTTTTTCATCAAAGACCATCATAGCTTCTTGAACTGAAGGGAACTGGGGGGTTCTGAACACTCTCAATGCAAACTAACTCAGTCTTAGGACTGGCCAGATTTCAGCTGATTTTCCTGCACATCAGCTTACCAAAGCTTTATCCAGGACCTCTTTGCTGGACTCTACTGAGTACTCAAGGAAAACAGCAGAATTGAAACAGAAAACAGAGCTCCAAATGCTTGCTGATGACAGGTAAAACAGCAAGGGTCCAAAAGTATATTACAGTCAGAAAAATAAAAGGAGAAAGCACCTAGAAAGATAAGTATGAGAAATACTCCAGTTTGCAGAAACTTCCCTTCCCGGCTGTAATTAAAGCTGCCAGAACTGGAGTTCTTTCATTCCCCTCCATCCCCTGTAATGGTATTTCTCTGTCGTTAATATTCTTCTTTCAAATATTACACCTTAATTAAGTTTCCTCCTGGTATATCTGAATGTAACTTTTACCATCTTGCACTGAGTGCAGCTATAAAAACAGACCTTGCATTTTGCGTGTTTTTGACCAACTCAAAATTCAATTAGTAAAAGTAACTATCTGTTCTCCAGAAGCTGCACTTGAATTATCTTGTTGGACTCTACCTGTGTCTTGGTTTATAAATAACCTTACACTTCCATGGCTTGGTGAACTAACATGGGCAAGTTCAAATTTGGCACCTTTAGATCATTTTTTGTCTCACTGTAAAGCTACAAAAGCATTTAACTTCTCTACTAGGACAATACACATAATTTTCTCTTTTTTCCATTTGGCAGCTAATAGAGCACTCACCTATCTGTGTGAACACAAACAGAACAAATCCAACCTTATTCCATCTGGACTGTCACCCTTAAGGTTTTGTAACTGCATTTCTGTAAGTGAAATGTAAACCCCAAAAACTCAACTTTATGGTAAGTTAAGACATGCCATCCCTGGGTCATGCATCCCAATTTATGGTGCCTTTTCAAGCTCATAGTTGTGTCAAAGATGAAGAAGCAAAGGCTATGATGGCTTTGGTGAATCTGCTCCTGGAGTTGGGAGGGGAGGGACAATAAGCCTGAATCATCCACACACTCATTTGAAAGCAAGGGAACGCACTCCCCAGCACGCTCACTGCAGGTCTCTCAAAGGAGGTCCGAAGCACTGCTCCTCCTGCTCCTCTTCCTCCTCCTTCTCCTCTTCCTCCTTTTCATCTATCTCTTCCTCCATCTCATCCTCCTCCTCTTCCTCTTCTTCCTCCTCATTTTCCTCTTCCTCCTCTATCTCATCCTCCACTTCCTCCTCCATCTCATCCTCCTCTTCCTCTTCTTCCTCCTCATTTTCCTCCTCCTCCTCTTTCTCATCCTCCACTTANTCCACACACTCATTTGAAAGCAAGGGAACGCACTCCCCAGCACGCTCACTGCAGGTCTCTCAAAGGAGGTCCGAAGCACTGCTCCTCCTGCTCCTCTTCCTCCTCCTTCTCCTCTTCCTCCTTTTCATCTATCTCTTCCTCCATCTCATCCTCCTCCTCTTCCTCTTCTTCCTCCTCATTTTCCTCTTCCTCCTCTATCTCATCCTCCACTTCCTCCTCCATCTCATCCTCCTCTTCCTCTACCTCATCCTCCATCTTGTTGTCATCCTCCTCCTCCTTCTCTTCTTCCTCGTCCTCCTCTTCCTTCTCATCTTCACCCTCTTCCTCCTCCTCTTCCTCCTCCGCCTCCTTCTCCTCCACCCCACCGTAAACCTTCCTAGTTCAAAATGAGCAACAGATTGCATCTTTTCACTCTGCTTCTGAAAAGAGAGCTGACCGCTCATTGACAATACGCACAATAGAATCATTTGCTGTCCTGGTTTGAAGGACAGGTGTCTGCTAAGGAAGGCAGGGGACCTCCCTTGGAATGAAAAAAAATTGTAAACCCTTTCCCTTCGAATTATCGTAATTCTGAAATTAAGGGGCTCACAGGCAAAGATATGGGGAACGGAATAACAGTTCTTTACTAGTATTTATAATAAAACAAAGAAACAACAGCTACAAAG
>VZTR01028060.1:103516-116390 GCA_013400775.1 Chaetops frenatus | reverse complement strand
AGCGCCGTGAAACCCAGAGCAGCTCCGGAGCAGCGGTGGGGACGGGGCAGCGGCAGCCCTGCCTCCAGCAGAGCAGGGAGAGGCAAACTCAGGGATCCCGGGCACCCACACAGATGGTGACAGGTCCTGGTTCCGGACAGAGACTCCTTCCACAGCAGAAGAAACAGCTCTCCTCCGCGAGGTCCAGCAGCAGCAGCCCCTCCAACCGTTCTCCCTGGCGGCTCAGAGCAAGAGTCCCGTCCCCTCCTCCAGCTAAACCTTTTGCCCGCCCCAAACTCCAAGGTACCCCCACCCTGCTGGGAGAAAAAACCTCTCCCAGCTTCACAATACCTATTTCCCTCAGTTCAATCACTTCTTTTGTTCCCCTTAAGTACCCGGCCATTATGGTCCCTTAGCAACTGATGGGGGAAAAAATTCCACAGGTGAAGAGAAACAAAAAGGAGGAACACCCAAACCCCAACATTTGCACAGGCTGAAAAGCTGCTTCTTAAAATACTTCACAACTGTAACATCAGGATTTTAAAGGATCTCTTTCCTTGGTTAATGATCAGGTTTGTGCACCTGTTGCTGGCCAGACTTGTGCTTTGGCTGGCTTCTGAACTGCCACACAAAAGATTCAAGCTTATAAATCTCACAGGACATTTGGGCTGAACTTGAGTTTGCAGCAACATTTGATGAGCCATGAGGTTGTGGGTTCTTCAGCTTTTCTGGAGTCTGTTCTAATTAGGAGTCCCTAGGCAAGGGCACTGAGCCCTGTGCTCTGGGAACAATTTTCTCTTAAATTTTCTAAAAAAGAATGATGTATAAATCCCATTTACATCTAAAAGGATCTATAATCTGAGTCTTCAGCCTCTAGTACCATATAGAAATTGTCTGTTTTGTGTGAAGAGGCTTAATCACAAAGTAATTGTTAATTGTTCAATTTCCTTCTCCAGATTAAGCTGTCATTGTTTAAAATACTATTTTTTTTCTTTTTTTTTTTTTGGTTCCTTGCACTGGCAATGAAGTTAATTCAATGCCTTTCTATTTTTTAAACTTTTCTGTTATTTTCTCCATCACAGGCTGACAGATCAGAGTAATGACTTCTTTCAGAGATTAACACCAGATTAAATTTTTTAAAACTCTTGAAAGTAACTCAAATGTTTAATGTAATATAGATTCTACCCTTTCCCTTCCTTAGGCCATAACCAATGGAAGGGAGAAATAAATCTTATAGTGCAACATAATATTAAACTGAAATTGGATGCAAGACTAAAATACCACCACCATCATTTTTGTTATATGGTGCACTGTTTTCTTGCATATTCTACTGTCAAGCAATTGAGCTTCAGCTAAAGTACTTGTAAGAAGAAAGCAAGCCACTTGTACTGTGAACATTGTCATTTCAAACCTAAGAAAAAGAAAGACAAACCATCTCTAATAAGAGTTTGATCTCTTAATTTCATATACTGTCTCCAAAAGCTAAATTACAAGCAGCAAAATACTGCAAAGGAAAATAGAGTAATACTTTTTTTAAGGAATGAGAATTTGGCCAAATGCAATTCTCAAACCTCCTGGGTGAATTAGGGACTGATTCAGCCTCGAATAAACATATATAGTAGGTCTCAATGATCTCAATGATATTACATTGATCTTACAGCAGAAGTACGACTTAGCTGTTTCTTCAGGTTCAAAAGGAGTGATGTGCAACTCAGATATAAAGAACACACATTACTTAGAAAGATGCAGGCCTCCATAATTGAATTTGTTTTGACTTCCCCGCCCCCTCCTCCCAAATCTCATCTGCGTCTAAACACATACAGTTTTTTGTAAGCTGCTACCTTAGTGAAAGTGTAAAGAGTGATCTAGAACTGGACAGCGATTACTTGGGGATTGCTATATTAAAGGCACATAAAGAACAGTACAGTGCAAGCTCAGGGTCCTGAAATACTTTACTTTAAGGAAGGATTTTTTCAACAGGACTTTCCAGACATTTTACATAAACGAACTCAGCAGGCCATAAAATATCTGTACAGGCTGTACATAATTTTAAGCTGTAAATTTGATGGCATATGCCATATTTCACTAGCTTAGTTGTGCACACACCTCTAAATACCTATGGGATAGCACTGGGCATGATCATTCCAATACCATCACAATGGCAGTGAAAAGGTGGTTAATGTATGTTTATCCACTCTTTATCACAATACAAGAATTCAGGAGACTCAAATATAACTATCAAAAAGTAAGCCTCAAAGCCAGAAAACCATCCAAAAGACAGATTTTTCTTAACTGTAAACACTTAAACTAGGGAACACATTGCCAAGGTTTGTGTTTGTTGTTGTTGCTGTTGTTGTTGTTTTTTGTTTTGTTTTGTTTTGCTTTGGGTTTTTTTGTGTATACTTGCATTCTCAAGTGTGAAGAAAAGGGAGTAGACTAATTTTGTGGAAAATTAAATCAATCTATGAAGCTATTAAACACAAAGACACCACCTCTGACTTAGGAAATCTTTAAGCCATACTTCAGAGGGTGATGAAAAAGCATATCAAAGCAGTCCCACCGCGCATACTTTTGCTTTCAACGGTATTTTGTACTTGCCCAGCTGAATGAACCTTTGAGCTGACCTAGTGTGACTGTCTGTCATGTTCACCTTTATAAAAGTGCCACCAAGCACAGAATCTCTTACAAATTTATGACATATCTGGAACACTGAGATATTGTTACTTTCATTTAGCATGAATAAGAAATCCACATAACCAGATTCACCTAGACAAGTCACTTGGAAACACAATCTTGACAAGACCTCTGACATACTATTCAAGAATGGAACCATTTGTGAAAGCTCCTATTGAGTAATTACATGACTAAGGCATACAGAAAGCTTCAAACCCAAAATCCTAAATTGAATGTACAGTCATATACAGTTTGAACAACTAATATCAGGACCATCTCAGATTTATAAATCATTTTGACTTGATGAACCTCTATATTAAGATACTAAGGGGCTCTTTCAAAAAATATACATCAGTAGAAAAAAACTACAACGTGGATCTAAATCCAGGTGGCACTAGGCACCCTCAACACATCAGAAGCAGAACTGAGGTAGTCATAGCACTTTTTATACTTGTCTAAATTGTCTTCAGCAGAACATATTAAACAAGGGATTTGGTTGGAAGCTTAAGTAGTGAATGTCAAGCAGAAGTAGCCAGTCCAACAGCAAGATTGAATTGTTTCAGATCCACTTGCACAATCTTTAGAGTTCCTTCTGAAACCTTAAAATATTTCACAAAGGAATCAGGCCCTAAAATAAAGCATGCTTTTCTTAGAAAACTGTTCAGTCTAACAAGAATGCTCAAAATGAGTCAAGCATTTTAATATCTGAAATCTCATCCTGTATTAAAAATCAGTATTAGAAAAAATGCAACATTCAGTGATAAAAGAGAAATTAAAATACTCACATTAAAACTTAATGGCTTTCTTTGTTTTAAATTATAGTAATATAACTGAGGGAAATCGGTTAACACTGTGATTTCATTAAACTATTAAAAAATTTGGCCTAGGAAAGCTACCAGGGAATATGGCTTAAAACATGCAGTTTATCCAGAAAGTATAGAAGTTAAAGAGACATAAAAGCACTACGTCAGTGTTACCAATACATTTTGTAAATCTAATTATAAGTGCATCATCATAGAACAAGAATACAATACCCACACCCTACCTATTAAACCTTTTTACAGACCTGATAACCATTAGCCCTGGAAATGAAAACAGGAAAGAGAAGTGCTACAGCTGCAGAACTGCCTGCAAAAATAAGCAGCTCGATGGGACTTAAAAAGAAAAAAGAGTAAGAAAAGAAGTGGATTTGTAAATAAGTCCACAGCATTTAATTACAGACGTGAAGTAGAGCCTACTAAAGTCTATGGCAGCCTTTCAAGGCACATAAAGTTTGCTTAGCGGGAAAGCCAAACTGTATTTTTAATAAACAGCATAGCCTGAATTTCAAAGAGCATTGGATTCAATCTTGTGCTTCTAGGCACAAGTACAGATTTGGTATCATTTTAGATAATGTCTCTGAACTTAAGTCTTCAGAAACAGAACCTTGTTTGAGACATAACATAAATGGCTGCTTTAACTTCAAAGCAATGCTTAAAAGGTTTCAATAATAGAAACATTCAGCTAAAGCAAGAAAAGGATGAAACTGCATGACAGAAATATCACCACAAATCCTCCCTGCTTCATGCAGTGTCATTTCCAATGGACTTCAGACTGTACAGAGAAAGAATGCCAGTGCATATCTCATGGGATCACATGAACATGCATATTTATCATGAAAGTACAAAACCTCTTCTCAATATGTATTTTTAAAATGACACAAAATACACTGAATAAAGGATACTAAATTGCTATTCTTTATCTTTCACTATCAGATTTCACTTTGAATTGTGGTGAGGTTTTATCCAGTTTTAACATTATTTAACTCTAAGAAATGGGGGAGATAATCTCTAATATTTTAATAAATTTTAATAAAAGACTACAAGTCCATCCTTGACAAGGATGAGGCAAAACCAAGACCATAGAAAATAAAAAGTAACGCTGAATAACCTCTGACACATGCTTACTTATTCTCTCCCAAAATGAAATGCCTAACTCCTCCCTTACCATCCATCCCACTCCTAAGTCTGTTACACAGTTACTTTCCAAAACAGAACTTCTGCCTTTAGATCTCTTCACTATGGCATACTATATCTAACAGAGATAAAATGGATTTATTTGCTTCATGCTTATGAATTTTACTTAAATAAGGTTCCCCAATACAATGGTGATTGTCCTCCTAAAGGGAAAATGGAAACACTTGTCTTGTAATCCCTCCTCAAATAAAAACACTAGAGCAATTGGCTTAAATATATCCTTTTCAGTAAAAAAAAAAAACCCTTGGCTTTGGGAATCTGTATGTCATGTTTTCCTGAAGTGACAAAAATCTTCTTGCTTCAATCACTTAAAGGAGGTAGAAAATCTTCCAAGTCCAGGAGCAATGTCCTGGCATGAAGCTGGTGTGAGGAGGAGTCAGGCTGTTACTGTATCATGATGATGATACAACCTCTATAGAAAATGCTTCCCACAACCATTAGTTTCCTTCACTGAGTTTAATGCACTCCATTACTTACCTAGCACTACATTGGGTTGTCTTTGACACAAACACTTGCATATGATTATGTTTTATAGCTCAATAATTAACATCCATAAGCTTAACTGTGAAAAAGTAACTCTTAAGCAGTGGCGTGAAATCTTCAGATTGGTAAAAGTCACAACGCAGTAATGTCTGCCAATATAGGTAGCTTTTATAAAATGATAAAAAAAATTGATAAAAGAGAATAATTGAAAAAATACTGTAACATTATCTAATGATAGTGGCTTACCCTGTCTCTGGGTGTAATCTGCATGTGGGTGAGGAAGGATGGTATGGGAAGCAACCCTAACTGATAACATGATGCTTCCTTGAAGTCAGTGGTGCTACACTGATCTGTTCACCTGAAATTCTCCCAAAGCCTGTTTTAAGCAGTCCTAATATATTTTCGGTCATGAACACATCCAGCATTTCCA
This sequence comes from Chaetops frenatus, assembly GCA_013400775.1. NCBI lineage: Eukaryota > Metazoa > Chordata > Aves > Passeriformes > Picathartidae > Chaetops > Chaetops frenatus. Next base: position 110,810 of record VZTR01028060.1, on the reverse strand, counting down.
AAAGACAGTGACTTTGGAAATTGTACTAACTACGGAGGGTGCTTTAATGAACAAGATGCTTTACAAGAGAAGGAACATACATCTCTCTCTCTCATTTCTGTGTTTTATTACATTTTTTGCTCAAGATCTCCTTAGACACTCACCCATATTTACCATTCTAATTTTCTGGCTATGGGAAATTAATTTTAAAATGCAAAAAATTATTTTTCCTACCATGTAGACCAAACTTAAAATTCTAAAGTCTATCTGCATTTTCCTCAGTCTTGTATGAAGACCCCAGGTAAGGATTCTGTAGGCTAGATTACACTGTTCATGACTGTCTTGGTGTGAAGGACAGGTGTCTGCTAAAAGGAAGGCAGGGGGCCTACCCTGGAATGGAGAATGCAAACCCTTTCCCTCCAAATTATCGTAATTCTGAAATTAAGGGGCTCACAGACAGAGATATGGGAAATGGAATAACAGTTCTTTACTAGTATTTATAATAAAGCAAACAAATAATCACTACTATGGCATTAACAACAGACAGAACCGGGAACCCAGTGAGAGCCTGCTGGCTTGCAGGCACCTTTGGTGCCGTGATGGTCACAGCCAGCAGGGGGCGCTGGTGGCGCGAGCTTGGGGAGCACTTGGCAATGGTGGATCCCCCAGCCAGGACGGGGAGGGATGGAAAATAAGCTTTTCTTTCACAAACCCCCTTGAGCAGTCAATCTCGGTGTCTCAGCGAGGCTCTCAGGAAAGGAAGGCAGCAGGCTGGGACAGCAAGGTGCCTCGGCAGGCAGGGGATGCAGAGGCTGCAGCACAGTGAAACCCAGAGCAGTGACAGAGCAGCGGCAGGGATGGGGCAGTGGCAGCCCGGCTCCCAGCAGAGCAGGGAGAGGTGAGCTCAGAGATCCCGGGCGCTTACCCACATGGCAACAGGTCCCAGTTCAGGGCAGAGACTCACTCCATGGCAGAAGAAACAGCTCTCCGCAGGGGTTCAGCAGCAGCTCTGAAACGTTCTCCCTGGCAGCTGAGAGCGAGAGTGCCAGCCCCTCCTCCAGCCAAGCCTTTTCCCAGCCCAATCCCCAAGGTATCCCCCACCCTGCTGAGAGAAAAACTCTCTGAACTGGACAATCCCTTCTCCCCTCAGCTCAATCACTTCTTTTGTTCTTCTTAAGTACCTGGTCATTATGGTCCCTTAGCAGCTGATGGGCAAAAAATTCCAAAGGTGAAAAGAAACAAAAGGGAAGAACACCCAAATCCCAACAATGACACCTTTACCATCCTGATTAATTACTGCTTCCTTTACAGCCTATCAACCCAGTCCTTGCACAGATGTATTAACCTGTATGAAGCAGAATGGTTCAATATGTGTTCGTAGAGAAGCTGTAAACTGCACATCTTGAGTAAGATACAACTAAGCTGACTAAAAAGATGCTACAGAAAGAAAAGTAATCTTTGTGAAAAAGGGTACTACCTACAGTATTCTTCCACCTCCTACCTCTTCCATCTCCTTTCTCTCTGTTAAATGATCCTTAACTTGCATCCTTTGGTAGGACTTACCTACCTACCAGCATGCTGTTCATATATGCATTAATTGCAGAATCATAGAATGGTTTGGGTTGGAAGAGACCCTAAAGGACATACTTATTCCAACCCCCCTGCCATGGGCAGGAACACCTTCTACTAGATCATGTTGCTCAGAGCCCCATCCAACCTGGCCTTGAACACTGCCAGGGGTAGGGCAACCACAGTTTCTCTGGGCAACCTGTTCCAGTGCATCACCACCCTCACAGTAAAGAAATTCTTCCTAATACCTAATCTAAACCTACTGGTTTGAAGCCATTCCCACTAGTCCTGTCACTATATATTCTTGTAAAAAGTCTCCATCTTTCTTTCAGTCTCCCTTCAGAGACTGAAAGGTTGCAATTAGGTCACTCTAAAGCTTTCTATTTTCCAGGCTAAACCATCCCAATCCTCTCAGCCTTTTCTCATAGGAGATTCCTCCATCCCACTAATCATCTTAGTGGCCTCCTCTGGACTTGGTCCAACAGATCCTTGTCCTTGCTGTGCTGAGGACCCCAGCCCCTTTGCTCTACTCTGGTGAGACCCAGGTGGGGTCTTACCAGAGTAGAGAAGAGCAGAGCCAAGGGGCAGAATCCCCTCCCTGTCTCTGCTTGGCACTCTGCTTTAGATGCAGCCAGGACATGTTTGGCGCTCTGGGCTGTAAATGCTCATTGCTGGGACATGTCCAGCCTCTCATCCTCCAGCACCCCCATGTCCTTCGCCCCAGGGCTTTTCTCCATCTGTTCCCCCCCCAGCCTGTGTTAATACTGGGGTTTGCCCATGTCCCTGCCAAACAGAGTAGTGCATTTTGCAGTTTCTTCTTTTACAGACTCACAGAAAAACAGAAGAAGCTGAGTTGGAAGGGACCCACAAGGATCAGTGAGTCCAACTCCCAGCCCTGCATAGCATCATCCCCAAGAGTCACACAATGTGCCCAAGAGTGTCCAAACATTTCCTGAACGCATTTATTCACAGATCATGAATTTCTAGTCTGTAGTGAATAGTATTAATCCAAAGCTTTTTATTTTATTTTCGCTTCCCAAGCTGTAATTTAAAGATTCCTGAGCATTTCTCTTGAGCGGTTCTAGAGATAAACAGCCATCACACAATTCTCCATTCTAACAAATGGGGTAGAATATGGAAATAAAATCCCACAGTGCCCAGAGACTAAAACCCCACTCTACACACTCCTGCAGCCCTTCCCCCACAGTTTGAAACCTTTTGTTTTAACCATTTGATCCCAAGGTCATCAGGGAAGATTTTAGGCAAATTTCATTCTCATACATGAATTAGCAGCAGACTAAGTCAACTACCTCACAATGATCAAACTCCTCTTTCAAGTGCAGGCTGCTGCAAAGGTAAGCTGGCCTGTCAAGGCAAACTCTGAATATGCAGACACCTGGTGTCCAAGATGCCAGGGTAAAGAACTGTGCTCATCACAAAAGCCTAAACAAGTAGGCAAGTTAAGTGTTAAATACCAAACAGTCAGGCAAAGGAAGAACTTTGAGCCCTAAGACTTGAGAAAAGTGAGTTACACTTATGCTGCCCACTGGAAAGAAACTAACACAGGCAGGAATTTAGCCAATAACTCATTAAGGAGGGCACTCCATTGGTGTGATGATAAAATGATAAAAAGCAATTGATAAAAGAGGATACTTGAAACAATACTAGAAACATTTCTCCATCTGCAGCTTTCCTCTAGAAAGGTAAAGTCACATCCTACAAATATCACTCAGAGAAATTCTCTCTAGAAAGTATGTGGGTACCCATCAGGTGGGAATCATCGTAAGTTATTCTTTATTTCTCTGTATCTCACCATGCAAAAGAGGTCACAGATTTTTCAGGAAGTTTTATCCAAGTTTGTAGATGCTGTAATCTCTACCAACATATGACTTATTTAATCACCTGATACTATGAAAAGTTACCCTGTGCAGGACTTGGGCAGTACCACACCTCCTGTGTTTATTTTAAGCATTAGTAGAGTGCCACAAAGCATAACTTCTGAGCTTTTCAGGTGCTTCACAACTGAAGCCTCGAAGAAATCAATGGAGCCAGAGTCACTTCATGACCAACGGGAGCACTAATGGCTTGGGTCTTACAATGGACTATCACACAAAAACTCAAAGGAATTTAATTTACCTTGACCTTGTAGTACTCCTTGACTTCAGGCTGGATGGAATCAAAATCACCACTGATGTAATCAGGCAAGAAGCTGAAAGGAAAGCAATGAGCAGTGAAATGAAAAATTAATCCGTCTTACTATATTTAATATTTATTTTCTCAAGAGTACTAGGGGGTACAAGCATTAATCTTCTAAAAGAAATATGAGTTCCTTAAAAGCATGTTAAAAAAGTTGATGTGAGGTTATATAAAAGAAGGTAACAAACAAAATGTAAAACTGGTAAATCTGTTGTCTCTTTGCTGAGGGAGCTGCACATTGCTTAGATGCTTATATATCTCTCCGGGTTAGTAAGACTTGCATTTGCCAGCTCCTAAAAAGACAGCTCTCAAATATATTTCAAATGTACCATTCAGCCAGCAAAGTGTTTGAAATAGCATATCTGAGTGCTGTACATCAAGCCTCAGAGGATATCATTTGTCAGAAGATGATGATGATGCTTCTTGGACAGCTGGTATACCATATATGTTTCAAGGATTTGTATTTTAGTTGTTAGTGATGTCATCCCATTTCTACTTTCCTTGATTATTACAAATACTCCCAAAATATGGAAGCCAAATGCTCAGTGATTTTTAACTGACATGAAATTAATTTCAACTCCTAACCATCATTTGTACAGTAATATTGCTGCAAAGCACATGGAAATAATTTTGTGATATTTCTCTTACCTTGCCACATGTAGCTTTTTAACTGCAGAATGTTTAAAAATGCTTATTGTATAAATTTGCATTGAATTCATAATGAAACTTCCACTGTGCTATAGCAAGAACAGTTTAAGAATATATTTTGAAAAAACTCACAATGCCCCCCAAGAACACTCAACACAGCCTTTCATCTTGCACAATTTCTTGAGTTTTAAGAAGCAGCTGACAGGCGAGAGAGTGTTTCCACTGTTTCAACAGACAAGGCTGCACTGAGTTTTGAAAATAAAGCTGTGATTTTGGTTTGTAACTCCATGGCTACCATACTTTACAAGAGGGATGAGAGTTCATCAGCAAATTAGTTTCCAGCTTAAACTGAGTTAGATAGAATTGAGCAAAGTATATTAGGACATATTTTTTCTGCCACATGATTTTAGAAGAGTGCTGCAGGGTCTAGAAACTCTTCATATCAGTAAGTCTTATAAAAATCTCATGCTCTGTGCCCATGTAAAGATTTCGAAAGAGACATGTGGTCCCTGGCCAACATTTGCTCTGAAAACTGAAAGGTCCTCCAGTAAAAGCTGGTAAATATAATTGCTGTGAGTTAGGTCATGTGCAACTATGGCATTTCAAATTCCCTGTTCTCCACTATTACTAAGGCTGTTAAAAGAGGATATGTTCTAAAAAAAATCCCTCCAGCAGTGATGGTCCCACAATCACAGTGTTGAGAAGGGCAGTCCGTGCTGCACTGGGTTTGACTGAGGACACAGGAATCAAGTAGGAGAAATGCAAATGCTTCAGTGCTCTGTTTCATATGCCTGCATCAGTATGGTTCAAAACTAAAGAGAAAATTAGGTTTGCTCCTTCATTGTAAGACTGACCTTTCCAATGTACAAAAATTACCACATTTTTAAAAGTTAAAATTAAAATACCTGTTTTTCACCTTTCCATGAGTGTCCTAATGGCATATTTACTGAATACAACCAGCCTAAAAACCTGCAGGTATTCTCTTTCAATTTGTTATTTTCTAATTATTTCTTCCTGATTGAAACAAAGCCATTAGAAGTAAACTCATTCAAGGCATTTCAGTGGTGGCCCTGAATGGAACACCCTGGAGGTGTTCCAGCAGGTTGGGCAAGTAGAACAGCAGCCAGTTGTCACGGAAAGCTAGGTATGACATAGACATCCACTGTGATGAAAAGGCTGTTTATCTTACTGAAATGCTGTATATAAATCCAAAAGTGTCTTTCTTTCTTCCCCCCCTCTACAGCAGCTACAGATCGCAGTGCTTTTAAATAATCAACTATTTCTCCTGAATTCTTCAAGTGACGCAAGTGGGAGAAGAATTACCCAAAAAAATGTGTCTTCTAAGAACCAAGTGCTCCTTCACAGCTTTTGTTCTCATCTAAAGTAAAACAATTTCTAATCAAAAAGCTAGTCTGAATTTTTCCAAGCAGAAGGAAAAAGCATTTCAGTTGCACCTCCCATGGGCTCTGCTGGAGCTCCTGGCTGTGCTTCCTGAACACGTCTCCTCTGCCAGGAAGCCCTATGTCCATTTTCTCTAAAACATTCACTTGGAGCAACCACAAAATCAGAAGTGACTAAAGGGAATAAGGAATTGCAGATGGGAAGTTCAAAATTTCAATGTCTAGGCCTCCCATTAATGATCATTAAAAGAATAACTCCTTCTTTTCTCCTTCCCTTTTAGAAACACCAGACACCAGAAACAAGAAAAGTTCAGAAAGTCATGCCTGATTAATTAAAAAAAAAGAATTAGTAAATCTCAACTCCACTTCTGCCTCACAGACATGAAAAAATATGTCTGCTTTATCTTCAGAGGGAGGATGGCTGGTCTTTGTAGCTCATTGACTATGCAAACCAACAGAAATAAGGCAATATTTATTATAGAGTCAAAGGTTGCATTTGACACAGTCCTTTTTGAGTTCTGTGGAACAAATTGTCTGATCCAGGTGAGCAGATTTGAATCAAGGCTCTTTCCAATTAACACAAGTGAACAAAGTTCACTGTATGAAGAACTCTCCTTGGCTGACTAACCTCAGAGATTAGCATTGATACAGATAAAGGGAAAATAGTTGAGAAGGAGGTATATGGAAAAAAAATCTTCATACCAAAGTAACCCAATAATATTTTGTAATAACTGGGTTTCACTTGGTTTTTTTCATATAGTTTAGTATTTACTCCTGAGTACAGACCGTAATGCAGGAGAACAGGCTTGGGAGAATCACACATCAAGCTTACTTCTACTTGAGTGGAAGAAATTATGTCAGGAGAAAAGTAATAAGAAAGGCCTCTCCATAAAAGCTAAAACAGCTGCCCTTATTTAAAACTAGGTATTATATTAGTCTAACCCATGTTTTCTTGCCCTCTGAACTCAAATTCATGAATAATTCTTATTCTGATGCATAAGTGTACTGAAGATGACAAATTTCAGTGGCATATCTGACACACATCCTTTAGTGAAGGAGTTTAACTTTTTGGCCATGATGGCAAAATATGTCTTTAATTCCTAGTGCAATTTAAAACTGTATTTTCTAAACAGTCCAGATGATGCAGTCTACTACATTTCAGAACCATATTTTATCAGTCTCATTAGTTATTAACTATCACTATGCATATAAGGTCATGACCAGCTCAGCTGTCTTGATTCTCTGCTGCTTTATATTAACATTTATCAGAAGTGAGCCATATCCTTAATCCTAATGGGAATGAAGGTATGTAGTGGTTTCATGTTCACCTGCTCGCCTGCTCACACCAGGTGAGAGTGTAGTGTAGTGGTTGAGTGAGAATAAGGATTAAGAGAAATGCAAAGTGGGCCTAAACTTCAAAGATAAAGATAGTTTATTAACAGAACAAAAAAAAAAAAAAAAAAAAAAAAAAAAAAAAAAAAAAAAAAAAAAAAAAAAAAAAA
>VZTR01028060.1:85104-102671 GCA_013400775.1 Chaetops frenatus | reverse complement strand
AATGTTCAAGTGGCTACATGAAGTGCCCATCTTAAAATTAACCAATCCGTGGGCTCCTCACCTCTGCTGGAAACTGTGCCTGGCGGAAGTGGAAAAACAAATCTTTCCAGGAAGGAAAAAAAATTCTTTTTTTTTCAAACCATGACAAAGTACAAAATTCAAGTGAGATCAGCCTGGTCTACCAAGTCTTTTCTAGAGCTGTCAAGAAGCATAACATCAGGCACTGGGCAACAAAAAAATCTTCAGAGCTTTAGGCTAACTGGAGTTTTTCTTACTCTTTTCAATTTCTTCTGGTTTTTCCAGGAGTTGAGGGGTTTCTTTTCTTTGGATTTAGGCTGTTGCTTTTTGTTGTTGTTTTGACTTGCATTTTTTTTTTTCTTCATCAGGGTATTTTAAAATCATACTGCATCCATCTAAAATGAGTATGGAGTCAGGAAGGCCAGGCTTACTTTCAGATAAGGACCCAAAGGCACTTCCATATCAGACTGCTTATCTTTTATCTAACTTTTTTTTTTTTTTTAAATGAAACCCCCATAGTTTCCATATTAAATCTTTAAAGGTTTAGCTAGCTTAGGAAGGAAATCAACACTATTTCTCAGCAGTTTGGAGACAGATACCAGCTAGATGATTTATACAAATTGGATAAAGGCTGAATGTTGACTGACGAGTTTTATGAACTCCCAGAACTCTGGGCTGGAAAGCAGGGGAATATAAAAGAGGATTCCAGCAAGTTTGACATAGTTTGCATATACCCCAATGAATTTTTAGTCACCAGTACCATAAAGCAGCAATTGATTCTTATCATAGATTACAAAATAAATAGAAGCTATTTAAACTCTGAGATTTATGCTAAACAAGAACAACTGTGCCTTTTGCCTTCAAGTAATACATCTAATAGACACAGCAGTATTGTTTTAAAATATTCAACACTGATGAACAGTGTGTTAAATTTAAAAAATCAGAATACTTGATTCTTTATTCACTCACTTTAAGAATTCAGTGTAAAGTGTTAAATATGCATTTTCACACAGTTATGAAAAAAGAAAAAAAACCCCAAACCACAAAAATCCACACAAAACCATCACACTGTAGCAGTTTACACTAAAAAACCCATGCTGTCTTCTTAAAAAAAATGCTTGGGCATAACTGCTCAGGTCTATCATTAATTCAAAGTTACAGTTTCCTAGTACTATTGACTTTTCTTGTGATGCAGCTCCTTTAGCACATAATTGCATGCAATTAACCTTTTTTAAACAAATGTTAACATCAGAGACATGAACATTTAAAGGCACAGTCTGCATACCCTTTGATTCCTTCAGCTACAGCAAAGAAAATAATCCCATGCAGACAAACTGTGTGTCCCCCAGCTGTATCATGTGAGGGCACAGAGTGGGTTCCCTATGTTTTTTCTTCACTGCTAAAAATAAATTTCAAAATGGATGTCTTTTATCCTGGACTAATAGGGACACACAAGCTACTTCCCTGTGGAAAACCAATCAGTGACAATAACATGCTGCAGACTGAACATGAAGCAAAGTCAGCTCTGACTATTGAAAGCATCTAGTACTTGGAAATACAGAAGACAAAACTCTCTAGAACTACTCCAGGATAAGCATTAAAATTACAGTTTAACAAAAAAACCCCAACAAAAATTAATGCTCCCAACTCTACATTTGCTAACTGTTAAGGTGCACTTTCAGCTTGCCCTCCTGACATCTTGACAGGAAGAGTAAAGTGAGGGCTGTTCTCATCAGAAAGGTGTTAAGTCTGTTTAAATCTGTCAAAAGTATACTGTTATCTGCTGTGAAGATCAAAGGGCCTTTTTAACTTTCACTCTTACAGTACAAGCAGATGCCTTTTATATATTGTCTCAGAGCAGCATATTCAGATGCTCCAAGTAGCTGCAGAGAGGTGAGTTCGTGGGTAAAGGAGAAATGTCAGATAGTGAGATATATTCAGAGTTAATGTCTACTCAATCTAGAAATACCTTCAAGCATTACCTGCAAGGTTACCACAAGAAAGGGTCACATCTGCAGCTCAGAAGCCCAATACTAAAATACCAACACAATTATTGAATTCAAACTGACTGTAGAAAAGAATTTTGGTTTGATCCAGCTTGAACAGACTCACAAATGCTTCCATAAGTTATTATTATCCAGAGGCCTTTAAAAAACAGCTAAAGCCCAGTCCTTACCTTGTCCACCCTCTATTTCCAAATCAAGACTCTCTTGAAGTAGTACGCTTACTTTTTCTGACTCCGTGATTCCCATCACTGCTATTTTGATCCCTAGAGCCTGTCTTATCAATATACAATATTTGTAGTAGGGTGGCATTGCCAATAATGTACTAGTTCTGTATGAATTTGGAGAGAAAAAACAACATCAACAAAAAAGCCCCCTATTTCCCACACCTTCTTCAAAGGCCTTAATAAACCCTAATGCTCATTATGCCATTGCTTACACAAATCAATTCCTGAACAGCATTTCGCACACTAAAATAAATCCAGATGTGATTTATTAAAACTTAAGGAAAAAAAAAAAAAGGGAGGGGGTACAAAGTACTTGGAATATTTGGCAACCTTGAAAAACAGGCTCTTTTTAACTTACTTTTTAAAGATCTTATTGTTAAAGAGCATACAAGTATTATTTCATTTGCAAACCCTATGATTTAAAGAAAAAGATAAAAGTGTCTGAAGATATAAAGGCAATAATGCATTCATTTATGCTCATCTGGCATGCAGTGTCACCTTGCAAATAACAAAAAAAAAATCTAAAATAAATTGAAGAACCTATTACCTTCAGCTCAAACAGCTATGCAAAGCACACATCAGAGGGACATCTTCTGGAGAGGAGAGTCAACTTTCTGCCATTATCATTACAAATCTGAAGAAGCTTACACCCTGCCTCAAAACCTTATCCCTCAGTGACAAAGATGAGTGATAATGATAGCTACAACTCTTGCACTTTTCTTTTTAATAGTCAGTATTTGAAACTTTTCTTCAGTTGCAATTGATACAGTATGAAATAAAGTCATGCTCTGAGATTTAAGAACTGCTCACTTGTTTTCCATGGTGCTGAATATCCTCCTGTGTTCAGGTACGTATATGTGCTTAATGAAAAACTCAATGCGCTCACAACAAGCAACTCCCAGAGACTGCTGCAAAGTTCCCGTGGTTTTGTTTTTATTACTCATAGACTGAAGAATTTCTTAAAATAAAGGATAGCTGACAGCAATAAATGGTCTTAGAGCAAATTAAAGCTGAAGCTGTTCAGCACAACTCAGCATTGCACAGGCTCAAGCACCATGCCTTGCTGTTGGATCCTTGGCAAAAGGAATTTTAAAAAAGAGAGTTGAGCCATGGGTTTTCATCCTTGCACAGGGTAGCATGGCTCAGGGGCAGCACATTAACACAGTGGCAGAAAACGCGCCAGTGCCTCAGCACGAGTCACCCATGAGCACAGGACTTTGAATGCTAGCAAAGCATAAATACTAGTCTGGAAGTGCCAGACTTCAGTCTTTTAGGACCCAAAGCCAGAGGAAAGAGGGGGGAAGGTAAGCATTACAGCCTCTGACAGGTGAGGGTATCTGACTCACTGAGTAGACAGAGGCTGACAAGACATCCAAAATGGTTTTCCCTCTTCAAGCCAAAGCAACAGATGGCAGAATTTGCTCCAAAAATTGAGGAAAATCAGCCATTAAAGAAATGTAAATTATTTATTAACATTTTACACTGCACATGAAGAGTCAAATGGATGTGATCTAAAATGTGGCAAACTTAGAGCAGTCACAAACTACACAAACAGATTTACAAACCAGTCTCAAAAAGATGGCACTAGAAGCCACAGCAGGCTCAGGGCTTCATGGATTGCCACCCAAGTTAGATGTTGCTGCTACAAGGCAACACATTTTTCCAAGACAAGATAAACAGTTTCTTTTCCAGAAGTGCTAGAAACACACATACTATATTTTTCTGCCTAATCAGACAATTACTAGTAATGCCTACAGTGTGGCTTGAAAACTAACTATACAATTTCAGAAGTCATTTTTAATAACTAGTATTTAAGCATCCTTTCTGTGAACTTTCACACCACTGAGAACACTTAAAAGTCAAGCACAAAAAAACAGGAAGAAGTTACCTGTGAAAGATGTTCACTGGGATTTCTTTGCTTCCATTATTTTACTTACTCTCACCTGAGTACCTGAAGTACCTGCACCGAGTTTAGCACCTGTTTACATACTTACAAAACCAGGGAAGAACGTCTTTTCAGGGGAGGTTGAGCTTGAAGAAGCCCTTTGCTTCTTCAGGGCTAGAAACTGAAGTAAGTAGCTTGCAGCAGAAATCCTCTAGAGCCCTTTCTACACAATGAGTAGAGATTGATCCACTTACTGAACAACTTGTTCCAAGCAGACAAGTGAAATGTTTTCAAAAGTCTATATTATGCTTCTCCTGTCTGGGCCTGCATTTCCTTTTCTGATTTTCACGTACACATCATTTTATAGATGGATATTCTGTTTTGTGGCCACAAAAGAGACACCTCTGCACTTAGCTACAAGTAGGATGACCAGCCATGAAAAGTGAATTGTCATATAAAAAGTTATTTAAAGAACATCTACACAGAAGATAAGAAGTCTTCAGGAGAAAACCAGAACATCTGATTACAACACAATTATTGAAAAGCAAAGTTGATTCTGTAAAGTTATTGAACATGCTTCTTATCCTAGGCTCTGATTGCCTGTAGAGCAGTCACTGACCAAACCATTTTTATTTTTGGCGAAGATGTGCTTGAGTACCTTAAACATGTAAATATAATTCCTCCAAGTTTCAAACCCTTACACTGATAAGGTATATCTTAATGTTTTAAGGGGTGTGAGCCCACGTGGCAAGAAATGGAGAAAAGACACAGAACAGCAGACAGCTGTTTGAGGTCTGTTGTCTCTGTACAGCTGAAACTGGGTAAGTCACTGGGAGGCAGAAGTTTTACTAAACCTTTTGTTGCTGACCTCTGCTGCAGCTTCTCCAGAGCTGACAGAGAACCAGGATATTCCAGCAGAACATTAGCATTTCAAAAGGTACCTGCACCTCTTGCCAAGCACAGCAGCATTAATTAGAGAGACAGCAGAAGATAAATGCACATATAAAATGAGAGTTGGACTGTATTTGATGCTGAGTAACCTCTACCAAAAAGCATCCTCACTTTCATCAGATAAACTCAAGGGAGCATTTTCCCATTTCTGCACAATTTAGCTGTACAATGGATGACCCTATTTAATTTCCTGGAACTTGGGATTTAGACAACAACATATTGCAAAGTTTAAGAGAAACTCTTTTAAGGTTTGTACTAATTGAAAAGATAAAAGGTAGGCTTAGAGCTCTGAAGGAATTGGTGGAAAACTGTTTAGTATACCAGTGTTTCTGTCTTCAGTGGGCTGGAATATCACGGCTGGGTAAAGTTCCTGCAGCTGGCAGAGATCCTACTCACTTTAATCCTTGTTTTCCCTTTCTGACAGTGTCACCACCTCTACAGAGTCAGGGTACCAGTGCCATAGTTAGCAAAGTCAGCAGGTTTACAATTATGAATACACACAAGCAACTCTCCCTTTCAAAAGATTAAAAGTGTTTCAAACAACCATTTTCATGAGCACAGCTGCAATTAAAATGCCTCTGATAAAGCTCCAATTAAAGAATAAAACCACCTTTTATAGTTTCTTGACATATGGATGAAATTAAGAAACAAAATAAAGCTGCTACTCCCACACATCAATAAATCTGCCTTCTGATCACAGATTGAAAGAGTTTTTCTACCAGCGTTTTATTTTTTCAACTTTTTATAAGGGATAAAGAATGAGGGACTGACAAAATGTGTTAATCTAGGGAAAAATCAGCTCACTTGACATTTTCTTCTATAAAACATTTAAACCGCTATACCAAACAGGTAAGTTCATACCTATGCTCTGCACTTTAATAGAAGCAAAAGGATGTCTGGTTGACAGTGACTTGCCAGACCTAAATTTTTTTTTTTCCACTGCTCATTAGTGAACAAACCTACATGGAATGAAATACAGCGATGTATGGAAACCTGCTGCAGTCTCACCCTGGCCACTGTATGGGCTGTCTGCTTTCCCAAAGAGTTCCAAGTACAAGGAAATGCTATTCTAGCTGTTAACTTTCTCTTTTAGCTTCGCTGCAGTCAGGTTCCTCCTGCTGGCAGCCAGCACAGCTTCCAATGCCTCCTGAAAAAAAAGCCTGTTTTAGAAGTTAGCCTTTACCACTCCCAACAACACAGGGAAGCTCCCTGCAGCTCCCTAGATGGATAATCTGAAAAGAAGACAGAGCAATTACACAGCCATGGTATCCAGTGCAAGGGTGGGAAATGCTCCTTAGCGGAAAAAAACCTAAATTTTGCACTGCCCAAAGTATCATGTCAAACCTGAAGTCCTTGCTTCTTAGAGCTTCCTTCACCCCTCAAAAGCACCAGCTGTAACAGAGATATTCAGAGGATACAATCTTTTCCCATCTTTGGCTGGAATAACTGATCAGCAGCTAATCATGCCAAGATAATTTACAAAAGCTGAGGATCTATTTTATATCAACTATTTCACAATTTAGCCCACAGCTGATAAATATTAAAAGGATGAAGCAAGCCATATCCTGGCACTCATGTGACCTACCAAAATGTCACCTTCTGATTATTAAACTAATTTTACCAAGGAAATACTTTTCCTCAATACAACATTAAATGGCTTTTATAATCACAGGAGTCTGTGCTAGTTTTTATGTCTGGTACAGACTTAGCAGTCCTAACTCAGGAGAAAGAACTAACAGCAATTCACAGAATCATAGAATCCTTTGCATTAGATGGGACTTTAACGACCATCTAGTTCCAACCACCCTACCATGGGAAGGAATACCTTCCACTACATCAGGTTCCTCAAAGTCCCACCCAGACTGGTCTTGAACAATTCCTGGGATGATAAATACATCAAGGCAGCAAAATTCTGCAAGAGGTCAAGGTCTCCAAGTAATGCTTCCTTCAGATCACACTATATTTCTACCACTGTGATGCCTTAACTACAGCTATCACTAACAAGCACCAGAAATCTGCATGCATCTGCTAAAATCCTCACTAGGTCCTGGTCCTTCAAACCTGCATAGGTATAGCCTTGCCTGGCACACATAACCAACATCTCTCCTCTCCAGGGAAATTTATTTTGTAATTTTATGTAAAATTATTTTGTTATATTTTAATACATTCAGAACAGAGCAATTTTCTACATAATCTTGGCTAAGAAAAAACACCCAAACCACCACCAACTAAACACAAACCATACACGCAAAAAACCCAAAAAAACCCCAACCAAACAAAACAAAACAAAACAAAAAAAAAAAAAAAAAAAAAAAAAAAAAAAAAACAAAAAAAAAAAAAAAAAAAAAAAACCCCCAAAAAATCAAACCAAAACTAACAACCAAAAGAAAAAAACCCCAAAAAAACCCAAACCCAAAACCTGCAAGCATGACCAAGAGAAATCTAAAGGGCATTGTGAAGGGTCTTCAGGGCTACATTGAGAACTTGGTTGACTGAAGTGTATATAAATCTAAGCTAGCTTTCAAACAGCACAGAGACTGGTAGTAGAGTAGTTATAATGGCAGTGCTTGCTGTGCTTGTTTCCAGAACACTTCCAGCTTCACATATGAGTCTTAACTATGTTCAAGAAACAAATCTGTGTGCCTGTTCATCTCCCCTCACCCATTACTCAGACTAGGATGCTACAGCAAATTTTCAGCAGAGCAAGTAGGCTTGTGCTGCTACTGCTATTAAGCTTTTAATACCCAGGCTGTGGCTGGGATCTACCTACTAACTCCTACTACCTGTTACTTAAGCTTGCTGTCCGTATTAATGTTTCATCAAAATACTGTGGAGAGAAGGTTTGAAGAGAACCTGAGCCAGTCCTCCTGTTTGTATCTGCAGCATTTAGTTTACTGCCACCTAAGAGCACAAATGATAGCATTGAGATAACTACCTATCCAACAGATACGAGATCCAGGTTGGTCAATGTATAGATTTGTGCTTCTTTGAAGTGGCAGTCACAGAAAAGAACCTGTGCACTGGCTGAGGCATTAGAAACATTACAAACACACACATGATATTACAGAATTCTCTGTTCTCAGTCTCTCCCCTCCTCAATCCTCCTCCTTTCCCTCTTTTTGTATATGAGGGCTAAAAGCACTCTCAGACAGAAAATACCTCATTCTCAACAAGTAACACATATTCCAAAAAATTCCCTGTCTTGACCTCTGCCCAAGTAATTTTCTATTAAATAGAATAGCTGAAAAAAATGTAATGTCAACTCTGATGCTGTTGGTGCCCTGCTTATTATAAAAAAATGTAATAATATCCCATATGAACTTCACAATTTATTATGATTTAAAAAATTGTATAATCCTTAACTGCTATTCTACTAAGTTCTATTATTTTCATAATCACTTTGACTTAATCTTTTATTAAATTTCAACGCATTAATTAACTTTTCTTGTAGGATGAGAACTAGATATTAAGGACACAGATCTACCAATAAATAATACAAGTGCAATGATGAGCTCTTATTAAAAGCTATTCCCTTTACATACAGTGAGAGTAGTTGTTCCTTAGGGAAGACATTCATAGCTCTAATATCCCTGCTGACATCTGTACCACATCCACTACAAGAAAGGAGAGGTGAACTCTGAATGGATGCAGCATTGGAAATGCTTTGGAAAAGACTGGATACAGATAAGCTGTGAAGCAGACACTCTAAATTAGTGTATATTGAGATGTTCTGGGAGTAGCCTGAAGATTACCACAGGTGACATGGAATGTAACCATCATTAGAGATGTCATTCAACAGAAGATGTCATTCAGCTGAACGACAATGTGTGGCCCATTTCTTCAGTCTAAAATTCACTACTAGATAATTCTTTCCACTCATTTTAATACCAGCAGGACATTAATTCTCAGGCTGATAAGTTTTTGAAAAATGTGTAAAGTTAGGAGGCTTAGACCTATCTGCCTGATAATGAGTTAGGAGACACATATTTTACTGGAATGGCAGAAAAACTGTCACTGAGGTTACTTTTGTAATTGTTCTTGGAGAGAAATGGAAAGTCCTCCTAGAGATTAACAGAGAATTCTATTCCATTGTAAGCAAAGTCACTGCCTAAATCCTAGGCTGGTAAATACCTTTTAAATTTCGACGCAAAACAAGCCCGCACCAGCCAGCTACAGCCAGCCAGCTAGTAACAAATTGGAATTTGTACTTACATGCTGATAGAAAGGCACCAAGATTTTTGACCATTCCCAACTTCAAATTCAGCTCCATGTATTCTAGGAAGTGCAGCACACCCACTCTCTCTAGGTAGCAATGACCCTCAGGGGCAGTTCACACTGCAGCAGTTTTTTGGGATACCATCAGAAGCGTTTCAGGAAATGTGGCACCCTAACTCTAAAAAACACCACTTCCCTTAACTAGATAGATATGTCCATGATAGAGAGGGAGGTGGAGAATATCTTCATTCCAAGCCATTGAGTCACAGCCAGGTCCAAGGTCCAAGAAGGGCAGGCTTCAGCATTCACGAGACAATGCAGTTTTTCCAGAGGCCACGCTGTGGAATCAAAGGGCCATTTCTTTCTAGTTGTACTCCTGGCTGATGTTGGTGCTTGGAAGAGCTCCAAGAAGGAGTATATAGGGGCAGTTTTCCCCGTTTCTTTCTTTTACAATGTGGGGAAGAACAGTTTGTAAATGCAGCTTTTAGATGAGAAAATAAAATAATTAAAATTACTTTTTAAACTCAGAAGTACGGAATTAAAGCTACGACCTACTAGTAACTCATGCTTTTTGTCTCTAGATTGCTATGATATGTTTAGAGATTAAAATAATTAACTCTTCAGAGATAACAGCGTGGAATAAGTCAGTGTGTGAATGTCGGAATTGGCTAATTTTCAAAGGTTGGGGAAAACAATAAAGAAAAATCTATGCTTGGATTGACAACTTGTGTATGCTCCTGTGCCATGATCCTGCCTAATGCACTGGAACAGGCTGAAATATTAAATCCCAAAGGCACAAGAACTAAAAGGGAAATTCTGATGAGCTCTTAAACAGGGTCATGAACATGACTGTATTTCTACTAAAAGAAGTAAAAACTTGCCACTGCTTTTCCAGTGTGAACGTGGCAAAGGAAGCACTTTCCTCTCAGATTAAAAATGTGATCCTGCAGAATGGGGAAGGTATCACACCCCTAATGAAAATCCTTTTCAGCATACTGGGAATGCTATTAGAGTTCTTGAAACCGCTACTGAGGTGTATTATGATCACATATATGCATGGCAGCGCTGACCACTTAATCCCCATTCTGTCATAGGCAAGTTAGAGAATAAAAATTACACTGACACCCAAGGGTATTTTATAATAGAATATGAAATAAAATAATAAATTTGCAGATGATTTCGGCTTTGCCTCATGGTGCTGCATTATGCACCAAATATTCCTGGCCTCTCATTCATTATTATTTAATTACAACAGAGTACCTTTCTTTCAGACTTAATTAACCTCTGAAAGGAGTTCATGACCTTGGGACCCTCCTGCACATTTGCAATGTGCTGTTGGAATATTGCTCTGCCTGGAAACACTTCCTTTAATGCTGAGATTTAATGAAGTACACAGGTTCTTACAGGGAACTCACAAAATACGAGAACCTGCATGTGGTCACGTAATGAACATGAGCTAGAGAATATCAATTAGAATCATAAATCAATACTAAATTAACATTAAAAGATGCCACAAGAGTATCCCCAGAGGAGAGGCTCATTACAGTAAACATGATCATGAATGCTCTTCCCGATTACTTTCACTGTGGGGCAGAGAAGAGGGAGTAATGAAATGAGGAGGGATTTGTCCATTTAATTCCTATTTTTTTAAGCCATCAGAAGCTTAAGTATCCCACTAAGCCAAATGACAGTGTAATACAGTTCCAGCTCCTGTCTTTGTCAGAAGGTGCTGTTCAAGCTGAAATACTGTGACTCTGAATGGAAATCGGAGAGTAGTAACCTTTTCACAAGATGAGAGGCAGAACCACAGCTCTTGCAGTCGCTTTCATTGCTTTGCTGCAAAGCTTTGAACAATGGATTAATGTTAGCCCCTTGGTGCCAATCAGAGCAGACTGGTGCTTGCAGAGTAGGTGCTGGTCCAGTAACTCACTTGTTAGGAATGTTAACTCTTCAAAATGGATTCTTCTCCGAGTTGAGAATTCCTTCTGAGAGCTAAAAATCACATCACAACCCATGGATGCTCCTCATACAATTTCCTCCTGTACAAAACCACCCCAAAATCACCTTATGCACAGTTTTCTTTTTTTCCTACAATTGAATGCATCAGAAAGAGATATTGACATCTGTATCTATCACTTCATTAATTACAACCATTTGTTGTCAAACCTCACAGATGGTGTTTTAGCAAAAAAGAAAAAAAGGCACCACGTTCTTTACTGACACTTTTCAGGTGTCTTTTTGGGACAGTCTGTCTTTCTCTCACCACTCAAAATACCTTCAGGTGCATGATTCCAATCTGATCTGTCACCAGTATTTAACACCCCTGCTGCAGCTTATAAAATTAGAAAACATCAATCCTCCCACAGGTGCTGCTGGAACTTGCAGAGGAAAATAACAGCGCCTTCCTTTCTTTCTTGTTACAGAATAACAGTTGCTCCACCGGAGTTATTAGCTAGGTTTATTCCAGAGACTTTTCTCCTTTTCAGCTTTAGTATCAAAAACATTTTCACTCCCTTCCCATCTTTTTCCCTTGTGCCTTCTTTTTCTCACCACCTTCCAATTTTTGCCTTTTTTCGATTATGTCCACACCTAACCTGTTTAGATCCTCCAAACAAAAAGGCAAAAACCCTGCTGGCAAAGAAACAGAGTTATTCAGAGTTCTGTTGCATTGGTGCATAGAGACTCAATGATTCCAAGCCCTTGCAGAGTGGCTTCACTTCTGTGCACAGGGAATGACAACCACAGGCGCTGCTCTGGCCCACAGCTGGATGCCCACCACCGAACAATGTCATTGGACTTGTAACACACACCAATTGCAGAAACAATAAATCAATAAAGCAAGCAATTACACTACTATCCACTCACAAGCTTAAAAAAACCCCCAAAAGAACAAAAGCCGACCTAAAAATACTACTGCTCTCATACAAAGTATTTTGAGCTACACCCACATACCAATCTCTTTTTATGCTGAAGGAAAAAGAGAAGTCCAAAGCTACAGCCTTTTATCTGCTGTTATTTCTATCTCTGTCATTGTTTCATACATCAAGCACTCTAAAAATATACCTTTTCTAACCTGCTGGTCCTTATCAATCTTCTGCACTGGCATCCTATTAGGTCTCTCCACATGAATGGGTTAATCCAGTCTCAAGTTGCAAATGCCTACGTTTTCTTTCACCTAAAGAGTCACTCTAATTTATGCAAAACACTTATAATTAATAAATGAAGGGGAAGAGCTATATGATTTTTTATTGCTTCTATTCTTTTTTTAATATACCAGATACCTTTTACACAGAGATCAAAACACTGTAGAAAATGAAGACCAAACTGCATGCACATGCGTACTCTGCAGTACAAAACATCTTATCTACACATCCCCACTAGTCACATGTGATGTGAGTACCTTCAAGTCCCCGCTCAGCTTAATTTCAAAAGAAAGAAACTTATTCCAGCTGGAGTTTCTTAACTACCAGGGAAAGCCAGGCAGTTTAAAAGTTAAGCAGTCTATGAAGGCGGGATGTCCCTCAAGAGTTAGACCAAGAATACACTGAGAATTATTCTTAGACCAAGAATAATTTATTAATTTCATTACAGGATTAATTTCATTCCTGATGTTACTGCTACTATTCTAAATAATCTAAATGTTTTGATCACTGTGTGGGCACCTCAAAGTTACTTCACATCCAGTAAGCAGTAATAATTTCCAACTATTGCCAATGCTGGAATCAGAGTAATAGATGCTCAAACAATATCTACACATTAAAAAGGGTTTTTTGTTTGGTTTGGGAATTTTTTTTAAAGCATGAGGAATAAGATTGACTATATCCCAGTCTCTGGAAGATGAGGTTACTGACAAAGCAATAGTAGGAGTCTTTCTCTGATTCCATCCATTTCACAGGCTGTTGGAACAATACCAGATTGCTGAAAACATTAGATCCAGCTGTGGTGATTTCCCTGCTTGCAATCACCACGGAGAAGTGATGCATCATGTAAAACATTAGTTATAACACAAGAATTCAAGGCAATTCATGGAGGGGGTGTAATTACTTAGGCATCTAGTGCTTAATATCTTACCAATTAAATCAATAGAACATCCTGAATTTGTACAAAAGGCAATCCGTATCCCTATCCAACAAGCACAGACCCCATATATTTCTGTGTTGTGACAATAAAGAAAAAACACCTAAGTAACACTAAAAAGTGAACAAAACTGACAAGATTGCATGGAACTGCAGTTCCCCTTGTTCAGCAGGTGCATTTGAAATCCTGAAAAAAGCCAGAACATAATTACTACAGGAACTTCAGGCTCTGTGCTCACCGAGATAGTCACTGGCCAGTCTCGGTTTGTTTCTTCTCTCTCTAGAATGAAATATAACTTTTGACCCTTTTTATTTTGTAGTCAGTTTAACATTCCTTGGTACTCAGAGGAACAAACAAGGACATTGCTCTAAAGCCAATAAAAGCTGAATGCATCTCTTCCTTAGCCCATTTCTGTAATTTTTTTTGTGTAGTACATACATATGACTCTATTTGAGCCAAAAAGAACTACTGCAGGACAAATGTGGTTTTATTCTGAATGCTTCCATGTTTAGACTGTCTTTCAACATACAGGTATTTTGGTGCTATGCTAGAGTTGTCATCCAGCCCTTTATCTACTGCTCTCTAAAATTCACTCTTCTAGTTGTATGCTTGCAGTGCTAGTCTGTTCCTGAGGTGTTGATATGTACACAAGTGCTTACAAAAAGATAAGAAAAATGGAAAATATTTGCAAGTAAAGGCATTGACCACAGCACACAGAACATGCTCACACTGGTATTAGAAACCATCTTAGTGCATTAGTGCATATTTCAGTCGAAACAGAGTTGATGGATGTGCTGATGCTGGTCCAGGGTTCTGCAGAGACACCAAAACCACTTTGCAAATAGACTCTAGACTTGCTTGTGTGGAAAGTCCCACACAGGTACAAAAGCATCAAAACACAACCCCAGTGGACCTTGATTTATTCCTCCATTTATTTTAAGGCACTATAACCTTGAATGCAATCCATCTGCTATATGATCAGATAGCATTCTACATAGTTAATTGGGATCGGTAGGCAAGATATTTCTGTACTGCTTATACCACTTCCACCAGCCTTTTGACTATCTTTTAACATTAATGCCTGATGTATTTTTGCTTTATCTGTTATCAAAATTAGATCTTCCTTCCCTTGCTCAAAAACCAGAATTGTCTACATTTCTCTATAACTGACATTGACTACATTTTCATGTATACCAACTAAAACTTCTATTTTAAATGTCTGTGTGCAAGAGACAGCAATTTATCTCCTTTTTATTTAATAAAACTAACTCAAAGCATTAAAAGATTTTTTCCTCCACCATCTTGCAAAAATGGAGCCCAGGCTGTTACCTAAATAAGGCTAGTAGTATGGTGGTTGGACAGGAACGTGCACACCCATGAGTATGATTTTTCTATGAATGATGAGTTGAAGGGGATTTGAGTTTCTCTGCATTTAAGTGTATCCAAGAGCAGCTTTGGAAGTACCACTGTTCACATTATCCACATGCTTGCACATTTGAACAAAACTGATTCTGTGACATCTCAGACATCCAATTTTTTAACAAGGATTAACCACCTTGTCTTAAACTATGGAATTTGCTGAGCTGACTGGCAACCTTATCTAGTTCAAATTTCAATCAACCAACAATTAACTGATGCTCAACTCTTCATGTGGATGGCTTTGCAACTGGTTCTGCAGTTTTTTCTCTATAGTTTATCCTTATCAGAAGAGGCATAGGGTATTCATCTCTTGACCCTGAAAAGTAAATTTATTAAATATTCTCAGTTATCAACTGTAATAAGCAGCCTTGATCATAGTTTCAGGACACAGTTTCTTGTTCTTGACAGCATTTTCTGTAAAAACAACTGTGGCACAAATCATTTTTAAATGAAAAGATTTTGAAGAGTCCATTTGTAAAACAAAACCACTCTTGGAATACAATTAGATTTAAAACCAACTCTTACCTTAACAAATAGGAAAATTAGTTTAAAGATGAATGGATTTATATTCTGAAGTTTTACTTCTCATCATATTCTACAATACACAAAGCTCCCCCATTCACAAATTTCTGGCTTCACAAATACTAAATTTAAACAGATTTGAAAAATACAATCATCTGTTCTGAATATAAAAGTGTCCATTTGAATGCAAATTGTTAAAAATCAGAACAACTGGCTTTCACATATCTAAAAAAAGAGAGCAGAGTCTACTGAAGAAAGAGAATAGGAGAGAAAACCAAGAAATAAACACCCAGAATGTTTATGCTCCAACAGTCACTAATAAGTTTACTAAAAGAACATTTTAGAGATAGCAAAAACTAATCTAAATAATTTACCTATGGGAGTTTTTGGGTTCAGTTCCATTAGGCAATATATGGTGATCTGAAGTCAGCTGCAAGGGACTATACCTGCTTTTCCCCAGAATTTTCCAGGCTATGAAAAAAAGACAACCAAAAACCAAAAAAAAATATAGGGTTTTATAGCACTAGCAATTCCTTCCTAAATGTCTGAAGAGCAACAGTGCAGATTAGTCAACTTTAAGGTCATTTATTAACATGCATTCATTTTAAGGCATTGATAGCATGGATTCCTGTGCTCCCCAACTGAACACTGCTCTTGGCATTCTTCTCAGGTCTTAATAAAGCTTCTTTCAAATCTAAGATCATTCTTGCTATGTTCAATATAAAGTATGTACTTTAAATTTTAAATGACAAGTACTATTGCAGCAAAGATCCAGCTTGGTTTGAGGCTTGTAAGAACTTTCTAGTTTTGCTTTGTTTCAAGAATAGGAAAATGACCAGTCCCCAGACTGCCCCAAACACCTGTAGAAAGCATTGTTCAAGCATTGCTGTTTAATCTTTACTTTCCACTGATAGTCAGAGATGCAAAGGAAACAAAGGCATACATTTTACCCTAACACTACACACAAAGCCAGCTTCTCCTGCATCCTGAGAATTACTCCTTAGGCACAACAAACCAAACCACTATAAAGTGCTGAGTACTCTTTAGCCAGCTCAGGAGTATTTTCCAAGCTGCTTGTTCCAGATGTGACGGAACGCATGGATATTTTATCACATTATTTAAAGTCGAACTTGTAGCATTGGAGTGGCCATAAATGATTTTTACCATGTCATAAAGCCAGAAAGCGCCCAGATGGCAATGACATTTCTCTACTTACACTACACTAGGGGAAGAGATACAGCTATTTGAAGTATAAGATTAAGCAGTACAAACCCTCTGACTGGAAGACCTGGGATTAATTGAAAGTGTCCCTTTATTCTCCTTTTCTCAGCCCTTTTTTTTTTTTTTCCCCTAGAACTACTGTTCAGGACAAATCATGGACCACTTATTTCCTAGTTGGCAATTTAAACTTGGTTTATGGCGCTCTTACTGGGACAGAGCAATTTTATGGGCAAAGCACCTTGCTTGCAGCCAGGAGACATAGTTTCTAAAGTTGAACTGGCCACCTGTTTTGTATTTGCTCATCACTCCATGCCCAGACTTTTGTCCTGGTTCTTCTTATCTACTCCTAAGCAAGATTAGAATCATTCCAAAAAAGCAGAGATTCACACTTAATGTTTGTTGATGTGACTAAAACAGGGTACTAATGCCATCCTTGAATGTCTTGAGGTATTGTTGGGGTTTGGGTGTTCTTCCCTTTTGTTTCTCTTCACCTTTGGAATTTTTTGCCCATCAGTTGCTAAGGGACCATTATGGCCGGGTACTTAAGGAAAACAAAAGAAGTGATTGAGCTGAGGGGAGCAGGTATTTGTGCAGCTCAGAGAGTTTTTCTCTCAGCAGGGTGGGGAATACCTTGGAGTTTGGGGCGGGCAAAAGGCTTGCCCGGAGGAGGGGCTAGCAGTCTCGCTCGGGGCTGCCAGGGAGAACGTTTGGGGAGGTGCTGTGGACCTTGGGGGAGAGCTGTTTCTTCTGCTGTGGAAGGAGTCTCTGTCCGGAACCAGGACCTGTTACCATCCGTGTGGGCGCCCGGGATTCCTGAGCTCGCCTCTCCCTGCTCTGCTGGAGGCCAAGATGCCGCTGCCCCGTCCCTGCCGCTGCTCCGGAGCTGCTCTGGGTTTCACCTGTGCTGCAGCCTCTGCATCCCCTGCCTGCTGAGACACCCTGCCGTCCCAGCCTGCTGCCTTCCTTTCCCGAGAGCCTCGCCAGGACACCGAGATCGACTGCTCAAGGGGGTTTGTGAAAATAAAACTT